>BMAV01026362.1:36071-69783 GCA_019973955.1 Trichonephila inaurata madagascariensis | reverse complement strand
TACATAAATTCGAGTTTGAAACAAGGAATCATAATTTATTATTTAAGTTAAATTTTAAAATGGAGGAGTCGAAAATCTGAGTACACAATTCCTCAAATTCAAATTAATCGAACTCAGTTTTATTTTACTTTCTGAACTTTTCCAAATGTTTCTAAAATAATCTAGACGTTAGAAATTTTGTTTTGACTAAGACTTGGAATATTAAAGGCTATAATCTAGTGGAATAGACTTTAAGAATAAAAGCAATCTAAAAATGTATCAATATGCGGGAAAAATTATCTATTCATAATTCGGTCTTTAATTATTTGATTAATTACAATATTTATTATTTCATTGTATTAAACTTTCCTATTTTTCCTTAAATCACAGGAATTTCCTTAAATCCTCTCTACGTCCTTCGAATGTAAACTATTTACAAAACAAAATGTAATCAACCGGTTGCATAGATAAATCATTGTTCAGTAAATACATGCTAAATAACTATAGAGAATTGTTATTGATTGCAACTGATTTTTATTTTTTTAAAGTAAAATAAACAAGTTTTAAAGGAATTTATGTTCAATATTAGCGCTGCAGGGATCGGTGTAGACTATTAGCGCAGAGGGTGAGACAAAGGCAGACCATTATCCCGATGCAAGTGTTGGAATGGCTAAAAAAAATTTAAATCTTAAGAACTTAAAAACATATTTGAAAAAGAACCTCATTTTATATGTCTAACTGGCTCTGCGTGTCACTCTTTGTAGACATTCAAATTGATTTTCACTCACAAATTTGAGTTTTCTCTTGCACTTGAGATACAAAAGGACATCAGACTATATAGATAATAATTATTTTTACAATTACAGTAAGTGTTATTATGTATAGAGTATAAAAGAAGTTTTTTAGAAGAAAAAAGAAAAGTAAGTTTAGCAGGCATATGAAATAAAACCTTATAAAAATATTAAAAAAATTATTTCTTCTAAAAAGTTACTTGAAGCATCACAAAAATGTAGCGGATATTGTGAGTTAAATCGTAGAATAATTTATGCTTATTATGTTTTTTATTAAAACTCTATTCATCCAAATGTTGTAAAAAATACAATAAATATACACATTTTTAAAATTGTTTTGCATTTTTGGACGGTATTTGAGTGTTGTGATAAGAATGCATGCTTCTGTCTTATGCATACAACTCTACCAGGATATTTTGAACTGATACAAAAATACGTCTGTGACCGAGATATTGATATAGTAATACATTTTTCAAATTTCCGAACAGGTATAGTGAAGTGCAAAAAGATCAAGAAGACGGTGTTATGTCAGAAGTAACTATTATATCCGCAGACAGAAGAGATTCCGCACTCTTTACTTGTACCGCTTCTAACGAATTTGGAAGAGATGAAACAAACTTCCAAGTAGTAGTGCAAGGTACGTTTTTATTAAAATGTAATTTAAATTATTTTGGTCTTGAATGAATGTACTATATATAAATATATATATATATATATATGCGTGGAAGGTTGGATCCATAAAGCATTGCTAACCCTAATTCGCTGGCCTAATTCAGCGAAAGCTTTAGAAATCATAATAGGTCTCCAGTTTTGTCCAAAGATTTTCTTGTATCTACATTTGTTGTGTCTGGTGTATTCCAATTTCTTCCTGCTTTAGCACTGTAGGTTCTAGTACTTCTTCACTTTTATTTCACTTTACTATATATATATATATATATATATACGTGGGTTGAAGCATAAGTCATGGCAACTATTTTTTTCCCTCTATATATGTGAATGAGTCACAAGCGTATATGTGTCGTGTGGAAGTTCTGCAGACTTATTGTATATACAAAAGAACAGATGACTCTGTGATAGCTGGGGGTAGCGCAGCGAGGGCTGTGAAATCAGTCAGTTGATGAGTGTCGTGTGATGGACGTAACCCGTGTTGAGCAGCGTTTTTACAACAAAATAGCCGTTCTCCGAGGGAAAAATGCGATGGAATATAACAGTGAATTAGTGGAAGCCTTGGAAATAATGCCTTACCATAACGTACAGTAGCACGCTGGGTGTACTGTGTGCTGTGTTATAATTCTTTTGCACTGTGAAGACTATATTGCCCTGTATACTACCGTAATAAATTAGTGTGTTACGATATTTCAGTGTCCCCACATGTAGTTAACACCTTGTCCTTTCGTCTGCATAAGTCACATTTTCCAACCGGACTGGTATCTTCAAGTAAAAAAAGCAAATGCATTTTTCAGCATGCAACCCCTAAACTTTTATAAAGAGCTTTTTGTGATAAGTATTGTGAAAAAGGGAGATCAGTTGAAATGTGATGCATATGCAAATAACAACACTATGACATCAGTAGAAACAACACGCACAAAAATGAGCGGAATATGCATGCTTACTGCCAAGACAACTCAAAAAGAAAAAGGAAGAACACATTTCCAGCCAATTCTTTAGAATTTAAAGTGAAGTCTCACGTTCACAATTGCTGCAGGAAATCATCAGGATGCCACGTCGTAGAATAATTGATATTCTTCAAGAAGGGCTGGTTTAATGAGGAGTGTTGCACAAGAGCTTGAAATTGACCAAAAAAATTGCTTTTTCAAGTGTTTGAAAAGCCTTGCAAATAGCAGATAAACTAGTGAGAAGGGTTTAGGGGAGATTATAAACCTTACAAAAAGGGAATTTCGTTTGCTGTTCTTCCTCATGTTCAGACGATGCTTTTTACTAACCTCATTCTGTGAATAAAGCCATTTTCTGCTTTATCCCGTAAGTGTAATATGATGCATTTAATAGTGCATAACAATAATGCATGCGTTCAATTCATTGTTTGGTTAATCTGTAATGTGAATTTCATGTCCTCAATTTGATTTCTTATTTCGGAACTACGCCGTGATCTGAACATTTGCTTAAGTTTTGGATAGTAGAATGTATATATATTGAAAAGAGAGCAATTACAAATTGCGAGTGAGACTCTAAATGCAATTATATAACTGAACATCTAAAGGCATCTGTTATTTGAATATTTCACGAGTAATGCTACAGAAAACAGTAATAGTTGGATGAAGTATGGGTTGAAACGAAAGTTCTTGCCTTTATTTGAAGGCAAGTTGTCGGAGAGTGACGAATAGTGTTTCACCGTATGTATGAAATAATGCAGGTACAATGATTTTAACAAGTCATTGTATGTAGGTTACTAGAACATAGATTCATCCCCGTAATAACCAACTATTGGTAAAAAATCTCTAAAAGGGTCGACGTCTACGGAAAATACGGTGCAAATGGGTTAGAGTCTTTTAACTCACATTTTAATAGTGGATAGACAGTCCACAGTGAGAGAAACCTTGCGATAATTAAATATTAGTTTCTAATTATGAGGTAAGAAATTATCCTATGAAAAAACTATGTATCACGGGGCGCAAATACTAACATGGGCCAGAGAATATCACCATTAGTCCAGATATTTGTAAAAAATTGCTGGTATTATGATGAGTCTAGAACAATTCAATACATAAAGATGGTAGATTTTGAGTACAACGTAAATTTCATGAAACGATACAGACTTCTTGGCCGGAGGGTGCTCTTCAGACTGATGTACTAAATATTTTCGTGTAAAAACTGTTCACTTGGATTGAAATGAGATAATCCCTCATAGGTCAACGTTACAGGGGTATTTCTAACACCCATGTGTTCTTATTTTGCTTTTTCAGAATCCCATTGGATCTGAATCCATCCTTAAATTAAACTAATTACTATAATATTATACTAGAGTTGTTTCCGAATAATTCGATGAAAACCCTAAGGATATGAATTTGTTTCTCTTGATATGTAGATTGCATGATCTCAATTCCAAAGGGAATAATTTGGTTGTCAATGCGAAAGATTTTCGATTCAAGGGGTTGTTTTTCAATTATTCCTAACTAGAAGGGGACGGAGGTAGACCACCGTAAGTTCATCTAACTTCCTAACATTTCTAATATTTTGTTGAGCCCATGACAATCTGAATCATTGCCATCATCAGAGTGAAAGCTGACTGCACGATACTGCACAAGTATATTTAAATCAGTTCCTTTTCAGCATGATTTAGCAATCAGGGCATTTTAGGCACATGACCTCTTATAATTATAAGGAAAGAAAATAAGTTATTATAATCAGCAGTTTAAAGTGAAAATTTTAATTTTCCTCTTTCAGTCTTAGTGTCCGTTTCGTCTTCAGGAGTTATATTCTCAACTTCAAGGGAATAAATACTTCATGTTATAAACTAAATAATTGAAAACTAAACCAATCTTATAATAATAAAAGTGTGCCTATTATATTTGCATGCTGATTTATCACAATTTGTGTAATATCAATGATGACATTTAACAGGGGAAAATATTATCTAACTCTTTAAACATTACAAAATGACAATTTTAAACCTCAAACGAAAATGAAATGAAAGTGAAATAACATTTTAAAAAGCTACCTATTTCCCCTTGGAAATAAATTTTAAGAAGCTATAACTGATTTGAAAAAATAAGAACTAATGCATACAGTTACTGATATTGCAATAAGTATGCTTTAACGAAACTAACAGCTTATGAAAACCCAAAAAATACATTAAAAAAATTACCATTTAACAATCCAAATCATAATTAAATTGAAAAGTTTTTAGAGAAATGGTGATATTTTAAAATCTTTTACAGAGAAGGAAAAATTGAAATGATGCAGATAATTATGAGTATTTTTTAAATGAAGACAAATAAACTTTCAATAAATTAAACAAATTATTAATATTATATAATATAAAAGGCTAAATATCTAGTAGTTCTTGAAATCCATAAATTTCAGTAGATTTTATTATTAACATTAAAAATAACCACGCCTATCAATAAGAAATTTTTTAATTTCTGAAACATCAACATTTCCTAGCCTTATTTACAAAATATCATTCATTTCTTAAACCATTTGGGAAATTTAATTAAACACTTAAGAAACAGTATCAAATTTACTACAATGTAAAAGCAATTTTTCTTAAAATCACAGGACTCTAAAATATCTTATTGAAAATAGGTTATATAAAAAATAATGGAACGCAATTATGTGCCGAAATCTAATCTCTGCTTTTTGAAGTACTTTTGATAAAAGAAAATTCCTTATACTTATTTACCGAAAGAAATATTGATTTTTTATGCGTTCTTTTAAAGTTAGTCAAACGGAAAAGTTAAAGGAAACGTTTTCAAACTCCATTTAACTTGAAGCATTATTAGAAAATAAGAATCAAATACACGCTATCAATCGGATTTTCAATAATAGCTCTTAAAAATTAATGAAACATTTAAAAAACAGCAAAATAGTTTGATAAAGAAGAATCTGAAATAATAATAGTAGCTCTTATTCCTATGAACTTATTACAAATAGTTTAGTTTTAAGAATCGTTGAGCTTTAATCGTTTTTTAGACAAAAATTTACTGAAAATTTTTAGTTAGAGGTACAGTTCATAAAAAGTCAAAATTTAGCCATTTGATGCATAACTATTGCTGAGAAAATAATTTGTTGATTTTGATCTAATCCTTAAATCAATTTCAAGTTTTGTCTTTAATATTTGATTTAACTTTTGATTAACGTCAATATCTAAATCAATGACAGGGCTATTGGTACCAAAATACATAATTTCCAACCCCGATCTACTGACGAGAGCTACACCTGAGCCGGCAGACCATTCTTTGAACTCGCATACCACCCCAAAGTGAGGACTTTGAACCACGAATGATTTAACGTACTCTGCATGGTGGGATTTTCATGCCACCTGGTTCAGAACTCATGACTCATTGGTCATGTGCGTGACCATAAACACTGGAATTGCGTGGTCATTTTGTCTTGTATATATATATATATGAGAGAGAGTGTGCATTTCACTTTTTAATAGAATGAATAATTTCTAACAGTTATAAATATACATTATATCTTGTGTTTTTAATCCAAAAATTTTTGTACAGTTAAATCGCTGAATTTTAATCCAAATATTGATTTAATTGGGAATAAAGAATAGTTAATTCATTAACTCTTATTATTAATTTCTATTAAATTAAGGAAATGTAGTATTTCACGCTTGATTCTTTTCTTATTCTCTTTATTCTCATCGATTAGCTTTTAAAAACGGAAAGAAAAATAGAACATTTTGAAATAATTGAAAACTATATATATATATATATATATATATATATATATATATATAACAATTGAATTTTAGAAGTCTGAAAATAAATTAAATTTACTATTTGTTACTACCAAATTTTTGATGCATAAGTTTATTCTTTTAAATTTACATTTAATCTTCCATTTATAGAAAGACCAGACAGTCCCAGAAATATGGAAATCAAAGAATTAACGAGCCGAACAGTAACTCTCACATGGGTTCAGCCGTATAGTGGAAACCTTCCTTTAACAAGATACATCGTTCAATTGAAAAGACAAGATGGTATGATAGCATTCAGAACACGCTAAATACTTTATTTTATATTTTATCTTAGTTAAAAATATAAAACTGTATTTAAAATTTTACAGTTTTTTTTTGAGAAAACATATTTAACTATTTGGCTTTGTTAAAGTATCAAAAAAAATTAAATTGAAAAAAGTAAAAGTAAATTGAATTCTATTTATTTATTACATTTCTAGTTTAATAACATTTAAAGATTCTAATATAAGTTAATATGAATGGAATTTTTTTTTATCTCATGAACAACATTCCATGTAATTCAAATTGAAAACGTCTTGCCACAAAACTAAAAGTCTGTTTTCTATTAAAAAACCATCATACATTGCATATGCAGATTAAGGTATCCGACTACGTTCGAAACCGTGATTTTGCAAAAGCGTATAAATGGATAATATTTATGATATTTAGTGTCACTTAGATTAGAAAATGTATATAAAATTGTTTTAAGAATAGTATTACAATAAAAAAAATTTTAAGTACAATATTTTGACAAAAAATGAACTTAGAACCCATTTTGAAAATATTCTCCTTTTGTGAAAAATGTTTCTATTATAATAATATTTTGCCTGTATATAACTCAGACCTCTGTACAGAGGCTCAACTAGAATTTTTGAAATATATAACTTAGAAGTGAGTTTATCCATATTTTACGACCACAGAGGGGAGAAATTTTAAGAAAAAAAAAACGCCGATAATTACGTTAACTGGTTGTAACTGAAAATAATGTGAATGTTTCAAAAATCATAATTGAGCCTCTGTACAGAGGTCTGCGCTATATACAGGCAAAATATTATTATAATAGAAGCATTTAACACAAAAGGAGAACATTTTGATAAAAGGTTATTCTAAGTTAATTTTTTGCCGAAATATTGTATTTAAATATTTTTTTTGTCAAAATGTCCTCCTTAAAACAATTTTATACATGTATTCTAATCTAAGTGACACTAAATATCATGAAAATGATCATTTATGCGCTTTTTTAAAATCATGGTTCCGAACGTAGTCGGATACCTTAATGAATCAAAATGCTTTCTTATATGTATCATTTTTGTTTTCAGTAGACGATATTTCCTGAATATTTACTTAAATAAAACTTAAGAATATTTTGAAAATTCTTGTCATGATGTAATTAATCAATGATTTTAAAAAAAATAACTCTCTTACTATTTTTTAAGATAATATTTTTATGCATAAAATATTTCAAAACTGCAAGAGAATTTCATCTCGAATTCAAGAAGTTGCTTTGTTCCATTAAAGTGACTAATTACATTCACATTGTGATTTTGACAAACAGTGTAAATGAATATTTTTTTTGATTTTAAGTTTCATCTAAATCGGAAAACATGTAAAAAATTGTTTTATGAATATTATTACTTTAAAAAAAATTATTTAAATTCAGTTTTTTGTCAAAAAAGGAAAAAAAATGACATTTTCAAAACATTCTCCTTACTGGAAATATGCTTTTATAATAACAATGTTTTGTTTACATATAGCTATGACTTCTTTTCAAACCCTCTACCAGAATTTTGAAATATATGATTTAGAAGTGGATTTATTAAAATAGTTTAATACATTAGAGTAAAGAAATTTTAATAAAAATACCGGTCATTTTTTTCAATTGATCGTAACTCTGAAAATAATGTGATTTTTTTCAAAAATTTTAGTTCAACTCCAGTAAAGAGGTAATAGCTATATATATGCAAAATAACATTATTATAGAGGCATTTTTCATAAAAGAATAATGTTTTGAAAGTATGTCATTATTTCTTCATTTTTTTGCCGAAAAATTATATTCAGATCATTTTTTTTTTCATAATAATAATCTTCAAACAATTTTATATTTGTATATTTTAATTTAACTGACTCCCTTGATAATACGCTTTTTCAAAGTAACTTTTCCAAACATATTCATTCATCTTGAATAGATTTGTTTCCATTTTTTACAAATTTATAATTTTCAATCCTATTCATATATACTAAAATTGCTATTGGAATACAAATTTCATTTTAAAACAAAATGAACATCAAAAACTACACTTTCGCTCCTTTGATCCAGCAAAACAGCAAAAGTGCGTTTCTTTAAGTGATTTTTCCTAATTTATACAAATTAAAATTACATCTTGCATCTTTGTAAATACATGTCGTGGCGTAAAAATATTCTACTCTCATATAAGCACAATTTGCATAAATATTATACAAATTTGTTACGGCAGTAACACGAAACGAGAAAAATAAGAATTAATTTGTATTCATATAAGAATACAACCAAAACTGCATACTTTAACGAATTATGAGAGGATAATCTGAAAGAAATTGCTTTAGGGAACCTGAATAAGATGACGGAAAATAAAATAAATGTTGCATCTTATATGCACAATGGATATAATTATTTATTCAATATATGAAAGGAAATAATTTCAAAAGATGCTAACTTTGTTATTCAATATACTTTAGAGGTCCATTGTTCTACTAATCTCATTACTTGAAATGTCTCTGTATGCATAACAAATCAATGTATATGCATCGTAAAGGTGAGGAAGAAGCATTTATTAAATTTACTGTCAACTAATTATAAAGTAAGAAATTTCATTAAGAATTTTATCACATGTTTTAAACATATAGTAAATTTTTCAATTATTTTAACTTTGAGGTATGTTTCACAAACACAAACGATGCATAATAAAGGAATTAAGTTAAGAACACTATTCCTTTGTCAGATTAGATTATTTAAAGGACTTTGATACATGTGTCTTGTCTTAACATATTATTCACATTATCTTAAATGTATTTTTTAATTTAGTCTTGAGTAATAGTAAAATGTATATTCTTTGCTAATCATTGCTTAAGGGGAGGTGTGTTTTAAAGTTTTTTAACTCTAGATTGTCCAATGAAGTCCTTTTGACTGCTTTTTGATTTCAATTAGAAAAACAATTACGTATATATTGACACAACTTGCTAGACTTATTTAGAACACATTTTTTCCCAAGTGAAGTAATTTTTTTTATTGTTTATATTTACTAATAGCTTGTTATACTACTGTAAATAATATAAAAAATATTAAAAATTAGTTTTAAACAAATTTTTTTACACGTTCGTTATTTTTTCCCAATGCAGTTATTTTGACTGCTTTTGGACACTATATGTATATACTAAATTTCAGTCTTTCTAGTGTTAAGTGATGCATAATAAATACTGAAAATATCTTCAATATATATGAAGATTCTTAGAATATAGCAATTCATTTCATTAAGTCATCAATTCATTTTTAGATTTTTTTTCTAGTGTTTAATAGTGTATTATTTCTTAGAGGAATATTTTGATAATTTATATATTTATCTTTTATTTTTAAATAAATTTTTTTAGATAATGATTTAATAACATTGTATCATTATAAAATATTGTAACATAACATTATGTTATATAAAATATATAACATAGCATTCTATTATAACATACTATAAAAAATAATATTAATATTATGAATATCAAAACCAATTTTTTTTTGCCAGTAAGCTTTTGGGAAACTGATTTATATCAATGCTCAAGTGTGACATCAATTTTGCTAACAAGTTTTAAAATTTCGAAGCATAATATAGTTTCTAGATAATTTTAAAACATTTTAATAGCTAATTCTTTCAAGATTTGAGGGCATTGTATAGTGTTTTCATCAACTACATATTTTTTTTTTTTGCTCAGTAAAATTTACTATTTTCTCAATACTTTACTATCCCGTACTATTACTATATACTAATTTAATTTTAATGAAAACTGCTACACACAATTTATTCTGCTAAGTTTTCTCTTATAATATTTTGCACATGGCTTGTTTGAATTATTAGAATAATTTTGCTCTATTTTTATTTCAGAGCAATGGTTGGAGCAAACGAAAAGCTTAACTGTCCCTGTTACAGAGACAAGCACGGTCATTGGAGATTTAATGCCTGTAACAACTTACAACATTCGCATTCTAGCGGAAAATTCTTTGGGGCAAAGTAAACCAAGCGAGCCTATAACTGTAACTACGAAAGAAGAAGGTACTTATACACTGCGTAGAGCATTAAGGTAGTAGTACAGTGTGACTGCCAAAATTTCGACGTTTTTTCGTGAATTTTTTTAACAAGAAAATAAAATGTAATCGTTTTGAAAATTATACATGTTTTTATAAGTATTTTAAAGCGTACAAAAAAAAATTGACTTAATTTTACATTATAATTTTTTTTTATGTCAAAGTCGAGTCCTCGAAAAAAGTTTAGTTGCTTTGGGGAAGCACACAGCTTTTCATAGTCATCTGAAACCAAAAATTCAAAAAGATTATTGCTCTATAGACTTTATTCTAACGAACTAATTAATAATATGCATATTAAAAAATGGCTGACTTGTGATAAAAAGGTTCTCAAAATCTAATTTTTTCGTTGAATAAATTGTTGAAAAAAATTAATTTATTATAAAATTTGGATATCTTAAAGGTTACGTATTTAAGCTAAATGTATCTAGAATAACAGGTCAAATTTTTAGCCAATTTAGTTGAATAGTTTTGAGTGCTTCAACGAAATTTCAAATTAATGGTTTCGAGAGAAAAAAAAACGCGTTTAAAGATTCGACAATACTTACATTGATACTGGTGCATAAAGTAATCCTTCTGTTTCATCAGCGGCTTTGAAAGCACTGCGTAAGGTTCTGGCCTCTTTAAAGTTGGCTTCTGCAGTTTTTTCTGCCCTAAAAATTCATGCATTATCAACAGTGCCAGCGTAGTCCGTGGCTTTTTGATCTATTGTGACGCCCATCACCTGCATAACTTTGATTACAGGTAGAAAAACCTCATTAACCCTCTAAGCGGTCTGCACTTAAAGTCTTGCCATTCTGGAGATGCTTCAAAAATGCACCGCACATATTTTTTTGCTTTCAGGTGGGGTTCTCAAAAGTGGTTGAGCCGTATTTTTAAGAATAAGGCTCGGCCGCTTTGGGGAATCTTGCTTGAAGGCAGAAAAAGTATCTCTGGAAAGACGGAATTTTACGTAAAGACCGCTTGGAGGGTTAAACATGCACGCAGTGGTATAGATAGCATATTCCAAAACGTTTTTCCCAGTAAAAGTATGCTCTGGAGAAAAATTCCATGAACAGTGATTGAAACTTTTGTTGTTATTTTGGGTGTTTCCCATTTCTTTTTTTTTCATACTAAAATTTCATTTCATTTCTAAAAAAAAATATCTTTTTAGATACTTTTAGGGGAATATTTTTAGGAATCAGATGTCTCGTACACTAGTTTTATAAGATATATAAATTACTCGGCGAAAGTTACTGGTGTTCACAAGTGCTCTCTTGATTTTCCTCTTCCGATTGTTGATATTTGCAATAAGAATCTGTGCAGTAAAAGTGCTAAGGGAAGCTGCACCAAATGCTAAAAAGGCACCAAATTCTTATATTTCGTCTTTGTCAAGCGAAAAGGCTTACTATAATATGCATATCTGCGTATCCTAAAACAACAGGGAGGGAAGGACAGTAAAAGAGGGAACGGTCAGAGTAAATGCGGCTGGCGCGTCAACACCATATACATTACACACCATACACCACTCTTCTTTTGGCTATTACTTTGAAAATATAAAAAAAAGGCCTGAAAGTTTTAGGGTATATTTGTAAAAAGTTTTTCTTTAATAAATACATAAATAAAATAAATTTCTCCTCTCTGTTGTCGTAAAACAGGGATAAATCCACTTCTAAGTTGCATATTTCAAAAGTTCTAATTGAGCTTCTGTACAAAGGTCTGAGCTATATACAGGCAAAATATTATAATGATAGAAGCATTTTCCCAAAAGGAGAATATTTTTAAAATGGGTCATTCTATGTTCAACTTTTGTCAAAATATTGTACTTAAATGATTTTTTATTGTAATACTATTCTTAAAACACAATTTAATATATATTTTCTAATCTAAGTGACACTAAATATCATAAATATTATCCATTTACACGCTTTTGCAAAATCATGGTTCCGAACGTAGTCGGATACCTTAAGGAATGTAATTTACTAACTAGATATATTACTATTAACAATGCACACGTGGAATGGATCTTCTTTATTTATTATGTCTAAAAATTACATTTTAAATTCTTAGTAAAATCTAGCAACTAAGTTCTCGTAATAAAAATGTATGAAAGGATCAAAGGTATGTTGTAATATTATAATTGATGTTAAGCACAATAATGTAGCATAAAACTGTGGGAGACACTCAAATTATACACAAAGCTTCTCCTCTTAAATTTTAGAGGTATAAACTATCTCCACGTGTATGTTTATGAAATTAAATTCTATGCAAAATATGAAATGAGTCAGTTTGAATATTGAATTTAGTAAAGCACTTTAAAAAAATGAAGTATTCTAACAGTTACCCATTGAATTGATCATTACCTATGAACCTATTGAAAACGCATTGTTATCTTATGTTTTCCAAAGAACTTAAGTTATTTCTCACAATATTCCAAGGAATTATATACTGGAAAAATTTAAACTCAATTTACGTTTAACAATTATATTCGATCAGCATAACTTTGGAAAATTAGATTAAATTAATTATTTACTTTTGGAAATGTATTTTAAAGGATTAAACAATTGTTCAATTAAAATTTAGTAAGGTGGAAAATAATTGAATATAATTCATTAAACTTCATTAAATTCTGGATGGCATTACTTCTGTGTGGATCTAATATTAAAACATTGATTTAAAAAATCACATATTTTCTTATTAACCATACATGCACAGCGAAATATTATTTTAATATTTTGGGCAATTCTAAATCATGTACGAAAACATGGAAATAAAATCAAACATCTAATGTCTATTTAAAAGTATCAGCTTGCGCTCTATCGTCTATCGTAAGTACAAACAGTCCAATGTTAAATACTTTTACTTCAATACAAGTATATATTAAGATCCAATGTGTATAAAAACTACAGATTTAGAAAAATGTGTGACAATTGGAATTTCGATCTCAGAATAAAGCTATCGCGAAACGATTCATTTCTGAGAATTCTCATATTTTTTGCAATTTTTGCATTTAGTTTTTCAAACAGTTGATTCTCAAAAATATTTTTGTTGTAATTATTGATCAATTCAAAACTAAATTTGACTTAGAAATGTTGTTAATTTTCTTGTATTTCTAATTAAAAACTAAAAATTAATTCCAGTACTTTGAATGACAACTAATTCTAAACTTAAAAATTTAAAATCGAAAAATCGCTCACACAAATAGTATCCATTGCGCAATGCTTGACTTGTATTTAATCTTACAGTATTATTTACTCTATAACAATCTTGTTCAGTGAGTAAACATCACCTTTAATCTTAAAACATATTTCAAGAAATTTAATTTTTCTATAGATGCTAAATAAACATAAATAATAGTAAAATCAGGCATTTTTTATTTTATGGACAGCTTTCCTTTACAAACATCCATAACACTTCTCAATCGTACCCCATTGCCTAATTTAACATATTAGCTATATTGTACACCAAGTGCAAACGCTTCAAGAAACTGTCATAAATACCTTAAAAGCGAGAACAAATTTTCATCTATTTTACCCCCAACATCTCTTTCATCCTTTTACAACCTTGATCATCTTCGGGCACCACTTACATTTTTCGTAACAATTTCTTATTTTTTGTGAAGCGTTTTAAAGCCTCTCTATAAAATTGGAGCTCTTACTCCTTACCCCATAACCTTCAGGATCATCAATTCTGGACCACCCCATTACTCCAATCCTTCTTTCTCTCCCACCCTAACTCTTTTGCAGTTCACCCTCGAGACTTCATTACCGAAAGTTCGATTCGCGTATCTGACATTCCAGGGGTTTATCGCATAAAAGAAGCGACTATTTTGTGCATCTTAGGACAGTAACACCCTCTCTAAAAATGCAAGGAAGAATTCGAATTTTATAGGAGCTTCTATTTCTTGCCTTAATATAGGTTCAAAGAAACTTTTTTAGTACACTTAACTCCGTTTTTAGGGCTCCATATGGATTACTTTCGTGACGTTCTTATAAAGGCTACTATGTATAGATTGTTCAGCCAATTGGAAAGTGATGTAGCCTATAGTCACTATCTAAACATTACTGTAGTATTGTATTTTAGTTCCGAGTAATAATTCTAGTTCAAAGACAATGTAGCTGAAAAGACGTATAATTTTTTATATTATTTATTGTACACTTAACTATTATTAAGTTCTGGAAAAATGGTTTGGAATGTCAATTGATTTTCTATATTTATGCTTGTGTTAAACAACTTACGATCTTGCAGTGTAGCTTATAATATTTGATTACACCAAAAAATAACTGAATTGCGAAAAAAGCATTTACTATTTTAGTGAATAAATTCATAAATACAATTCAAGACTAAAATCCCTAAAAGCTCTATTTTATTGTTGAAACCGATAAGCTGAAAATTACTTTTAAAAATTAAGGTAATCATGCTAATAAATATAAGTTAGTAAATTATATTGTTAACAAATCAGGTTTGTCCAAATGAATTTTATTTGACTGGCATGTTGCAGAATAATTATATAAAGATGACATTATTGTTATTCCATTTAAACTGACACCTGTAGCCAGTTTATGGAAATTGAAATGTATATTTCTAAAGCTACTAAATATTTCACTACTAATTTTTTTCTATTTATTTCTGTAGCTCCAGCTGCTCCTCCTGCAGATATTAGAGTTGAAGCAACAAGCTCTTCTTCTGTGAAAGTTTCATGGATGGTAAACAGCTAAAATAATAATATTAATAATACAAAATATAGCATACAAGACAATCTTTTTGATACATTGTTCCTTTTATGAATTTACGTACTCATTATGAGTAATAACGAGTGATTGTGTATATGTATGCAAAATAATGAGTGATTGTGTACAGTTAGGAAAAAAAGCAAGTGATTATATGTATTGATAACAGGTAACAATGTTTTAGAATGTTAATGTGTTCTAACGAGATATTGTAATATAATGTAGAAATATAGTGTCAAATTATTTTTATTTACTATTACCATTCATTATTATAATCATCAGTCACAAAGAAACAATGCACGATGAATTTCTTAAAATTACATTAAACAATTCTAAATGAAATATAAATTTCCATTTCCATTATTATTCATATCATATTTAATTTAAATGTAGTCTAATTAACTTTAGATAGTTTAAATGATATAGTACAATGTCCTCAAATAATGTTTACGATGTCATTTAATATTTTACAATATTTGGAAAACTATTAGGCTTGAACAGGTAAATTATGTTAAATAAGTGTTCCGATAGATAAAGGTTATTGAGTAAAATAGTAGAGTAATGTTTCAGATAAAATACAATACTTTACACCTATCGAAGTTAAAAATCCTCAGAGCGTAATGTAAAAGTTTGGGGGGGTGTCAGTTCAGGTATTGCCCCCTCATCACTTGACCGTGGCTCAAAATTACGAGATTTGTCGCCATTCGCCTTCGCATTCACATTAAATCAAATCTTAAAATTCAATCAAACTACTTGTTCTACTAACAATTAATCACTGAAAACTATAACATATTTATAAACTTTTTATACATTAATTATGTTATAATTATGCTACGTAATGTCTTGATAATAAGTAAATGTTGAAGTATCTATGTTCATAGTTTTGAACAATAATGAACAAAATGTGTTTGCAATTGCCTTCCATTTTAGCTAGTTATTTCATTACAATAAAAGATAAATTCAGCGTGCATTCAAATTTATGTATTTACGAATGTATTCCTCTTATGTAGTTTTATATAAATATTATTTTTTAATGTGATTACAAGGTATTTAAGAAAAACGTGTTACATTTTTTAAAAGGCTGTGAAAATTAATCAAAATGGATGGCTAACAAAACAGAAAAATTTTCGAAATTTCAGCTTACTAAATTAATATTTTTATATTTTCTTATGTATTGCAACGATTAATTTAATAATCTTTATTTATTAAATTAGTTATGTTACTGTTTTGTAGATTTTTTATTGTAAGAATATGGTTTTGATAAAAAAACACACACTAAAATAACTTCAGAATGATATAGTATTAGTGTATGTAACAAATTCTCTTATATCAGTTTTTAATACTTGTGATCACTAAGCTCAATCATTATTTTGCACTAATATCTTGAATTGAATTATAATCAGTATATTTTTTTAAAATATGTGAACAAAAAAGAAAAATATAAATACAATTAGTAGGATTTATTTGGTTAAGACATTTTAAAGAAAGTAATTAATATATGTTTAAATATTTTTTATTTCATGGATGATAAATCCTTTGAAGTTTTATTGATATTTTTAATATTCAAGAAATGTGTAAAGCTGTTCAAATAAAAATGAGGATATTTTTCCTTACTTTCTTATAGTAGTATTGATTAAATAAATGATTCTTGAAAATTATCTTAAATTCAGTGAAGATACACCGTTTTAATAAGGGTTCTTACAACAATCTGAAATATTGTATTAAAAATGTTTATGCATTACAGATTGTTGTTATTCAGATATTTGGCAAACACTGTTCTTAATATTTTTATAAATATTAATCGTGCATGTACGAGAAGAAAGCAAATATCATTTCACATATCTCTCAAAAATCACCTTGAAACAAATCGAAAATGAATTTTATTCTATAATTTGAAGAATAATTTTCTTACAATAATATCAATATGCTTGAGATATAGATAGTTTTACAATGTTAGAAGAAAAATTATTTTAGTATAATATATATGAATAAAATGTTTTCTGTCATAAAAGTAGATTTACTCTATGCTCTTCCTCAGAAATAATATGTTAATCGTTATAGATGGCTTACTAGTGAGTTATATGTATGAGAGAAAACCCCTTACGTATCTATAAATAAATAATCTATTTACACATTTACTAAAAAAAGACAACGTCTACAACTGGTTTTCATACACAAAGATGATGTATACCTATGTAATTGGGTGCTTAATAGGAAATTAATTCCTTTATCACCACAAAATATATTTAAAAAGTTCTTTATTTCATAATTTTTTGAGAGTTTTGTAGTTTGTTTTACTTTTAATAGTACTCTTTATATATAGAGTTTTATAAAATATTAATTGAAGTTCAAATAACATAGTTCTCACTCATTCAAATCATTTAATAAATATTACTCAACAGTACTGCAAAAGTCCTTGTAATCAATAAAAAAAAGTATATACAGAAGAATTACTTTTCCAATGTTGTTCTAAGAATATTGAGCTCAAACCATTAAAAAATTGAATAATCATTACATTTAGTTATTATCACAACTTTCTAAACATTGAATACTCTTTTAAGCCAATTAAATGAAAGGACTCTTAATATGGAACTCAAACGAGTATATGAGGAATAAGAATGTTTTGATTGTTGTTATTTCTTAGCATTTTTGAGTAATCTTTAAATAAAAGGAGCTTATATATATATATATATATATATATATCGTTATAATTGTTAATATAATATTTATAATAAAATATTATGCATTAATTTTTATGAACCTTATATTATGTAAAATTATAACTATGTATTACAAGAAAGAATTTGATACATGCCATGTTATGGTAGCAACAACTCTAACTACGTATCGATAAGAATTTTGTGTGTGTGTGTGCGTGCATACGTGAGAATTATTTATCTTTATGCAAATTTCTCAAATTCATTAAATTTAATGGAAATAAATCTAAACAAGATATATAATTATGACTATGTGTTTAAGAAGGGTTTTATATAATTCCTTCCTTTAAGTTGCACACACAAAAAAATTTAAACTTTAATCTTATAATTAAAATTTAAAAATTGCAATGTATTTTCAGTTGTATTATATTGTTAATCACAAAATGAAGCAAACAATGTTGCTCCTTTCTATAACAAATTGTTAAAAACGTATTTTTATTAAAGTTAAATAGACTTGTTTAATAACTAAATTCTATTGAATGTATATTTTAGTATTTTTATAAAAATAAACGAAAATAAATTATTTTGAAATTGCATTATTCATTGACATAACAGGGATAAAATTTGATTTTTAATGTGTGCGTGGGATTTCTGCTTTTCTTACTTTTGGATGCTTAACTTTTTTATATCTCTTAAATTATGTTGAAATATATCTTCTCTTAGTTCAGTTTTAATAACTGCTCTCACACTTCTGAGATGATTTTGCTGTTGAGATATGCTAATATTTGATACTTACCTGTCAATAGAATAGAAACATCACAAAAATATATGAGACTATTAATTCTATTTCTGCTCAATTAAGATTCCTGTTATGGGTGACTAAAATGACTTACTTTCTTTCTCAGGCTCCTCCAAAGGAAATGCGTAGAGGCTCAATCAAAGGATATTATCTAGGTTACAAAATACTCAGGTCACCAGATACTTATACATATAAAACATTGGAATCGAGTGGTGAAATGAGAGAGGAACATCATTTGACGAATCTACGGAGGTTTACACAATATGTTATTCGACTTCAAGCTTTCAATAAAGCTGGAAGTGGACCACATTCTGAAGAAATAACAATTCAAACACTTGAATACGGTAAGTTAAAATTCAGCCAATAAAATATAAAAATTAAAAACTCGATATTACTTTAAAAAAATGTTTTGAAACGCTAATTTCCAATGAAAATTTCTTACGGAAAAAAAGCACACTTTTGTGCTAGAAAACGTTTTATGTTTTTTTTTATCAGTCCTAGAATAAGGTAAAATCTTAGCATAGACACTGCACTGCATAGCACTTCATTGTTTGGAGGATGGTTGGATTCTATTGTAAAATTAACGGAAATTATGATAGAAGTAAAGTATTATCCTCCAGACCCTAAAGACAAGAAAAGCGAGAAGTTAAAGCTGTTTTGTATTAGTTTCTATATGTATGACGATACTCGATAAAAAAAAATCGAACACGCAAAATCCTGGTTTCTAAAATGTAATTTATTTATGAGGTCACTGTGATGCCTGAATTTCATAGTCATGAAAATTATCCAGAATCACGGCATTAGTATATTTTAACACATTCAAATGTTCAAATTTATTAACCCTTAAATGTATATTGTTGTCAATTGTCTACTTTCCAGTTCCACTTAATTTTATTCAAAAACCTGTGTATGAGCGTTTTGGAACGCACGTTGATAACCATAAAAAATAAATCACGTGAAAGAAAAAAGACATTTCCTTTGGCGTAAAAGTTATTTATATATATATATTGATACTTGAATATGGTTGGTGATAAAGTTCAGTGTGTTTACTTGGAGAGATATTTTCTGCTTTCGAATTTCCTATAGAGGAGTGATTTATCTGATTGTAAGCTAACCATTTTGGATGTTGCATTAGAAAATTTTATTGGATATATGACAGTTTCTTGCAAAATACTGTGTTGTGCGAAAGGCTACATACAACGTTTTTCGGCATAAGCACTCAAATTATTATCTGGATTATTTTTATTCTTTTTTTAAATAACATGCGACTGCATTCCTACGAAAAACGATTTTTAAAAACTTCAACCAAAACATCATGCATTTAATTATTAATTAAGTCTTAAACAACAACAATAATAATAATAATAATAATATATATATATATATATATATATAATAATAGATTTTATAATCATAATATATTCAGCTATTAATTATATTATTTCTTTAAAAAATAACACTATAAGGATATATAAAAATGTATAAATTGATCTAAATAAAATAAACCATTTATTTTATTTTCGCAGTTAGGAATTTTAAACGAATGCCACTCTATGATTGTGAGAAACTGCTGTAAGGGACGCAACCCCCTTTCTTAAAATAGAAGACATCACAGCATGCGTTTTTGTTCAGCATCTTTAAAATTTTCTTTGATACGATCTTAAGAATATCAAAATAAAGATATTTGGATTAGTAACTTTTTTTTTTTTAGTTTCATTAAATTTTCCTCTTAATACTCCATAATTTAACAAGAAACGACTAAACAGGATCAAAAGCGCAAAATAAATAAGACACAGAACCTGGAGGTCCAGAAATGAAATCTTCAAAATACACATGCCAGCCTACTCTAAACTATACATTTCTTTCGTGCTTGTCGACCCAATAGATTGCGGATCGTAACAATCGACTAACGTTCAGCTCATTTGGAATTCAAAAGTGCGATAACATTCGCGAGCCTTCACTTGGAGCTCGGATCACAAACGTGTACGACGGACCAAATCATGTCTGTAACTAACAATATTTTTTTTAAAAAAAATATCAAAATCGATGGGCCTAAAAATCTGTATCCATTAAGCAAGTATGGTAAATTTTCATTGTTATAATTTTTATTCTTACTTTAACAGATCAGCTTGAACACGCAAGCATTTTTAAAAAATTCATTTTTTTCTGTTGTTTATTAATAATTTTTTGTCTGATAAATCAATTTAAAAATTTCTGAATTCTCAAATACCTAAATTTGCCCCACGTTTGTTGCGTGAGTGAGTGAATATTGACGTCGCACCGTTCAGCTACACGAGAGCTTTTGGCGACGGACCTCGTAATTTTGAAACATGGTCAAGTGACGAGGACGACACCTAAGCTGGAAGCCCCTTCTCCTAACTATCACATCGCGCCAACTATAGGACGTTTGAGCTCTTGACAGATTTAACGTGCACCGTTCCCTTTCACGACGGGTCTTGGTTGGTACTGGGATCGAACTCATGGCGTGCTTGCCAGGACATTGACCACTGGGCTACCGCAGACCTCACACGTTCGATGTTGCAGCATTATAATAATTTTCTCGTGTTTTCAGCCATTCTAGAAAAACTAAATACTTTTTTAATCAGTGGTAAAGAGAATATAATTGACGCTAGCGGAACGACACATTCTGGTGCCTTACCGAAAGTTATGTAGTAACGTAATAAGTAAAATATACTTGCTTAAATATATATATATATATATATATATATATATGTATAATATAAAATAATGCGTTAGAATGCAGAATGAAATCATTTTAAATTTCCGGAAAATCTTGTTTAACTTGGGGACAATTTGACGTTTTTAATTAAATTGTGCCAGCAGCATAGAATCTCCTCTACCTTCTGCTTCACTATGCCACTGTTACTTTATTGTATATTAATTTATATCTTTATTTTGTTTGTTGTGTATGATCAACATTCTAAAAAATATTAATAATATTTCGATTATTAATAATAAAAGAATTTTTAAAATTTTTCAGTCTTTTTTCCTCTAATACCTTTCAAACAAAAAAGAAAAAGTTTTATTTAATTTGAAGTGTTTTGGTGAACATGTTTTACTTAGGATTTAATTTAATGGTCATGTTTAATTTATTTTTAATACTGAAAGTTATAACTCTGGTAGCTTACAATAGATGGCAGCACAAAATGCAAATGCAAATACTGTAAGAAAAACGAATTAGTTTGAATACCGTTATACTTATCTTTAATATTTTTGAATGAACTTGACAACATTATCACACACACACCTCGTATTTGCGTAATTGTGAAATGTCTCTCTTAGAAATATAGTTGAAAAATTTGAAAATTATATTCATTTAAAATCGTTATTACTTGCTCGATGCAGAGTTGTGTCTCTGCTGCATTTAATATATTTTTATCGATTTTATATTACTATAGACATCGCTTATATAATTCCTCTTTCTCATCCATTTTTATTACTTGACACTTTATCATTGCAATTTCGAACAGTGCTTAAAATACTCTTCAAATACGTTTTTCAGCGAGCAAAAACATACTTTTCATATCAGAAACTTCCTTAATCGGTTAATTTGCAAGATCTTTCATAGTGAAGTATAAATGGACAATAATGATATTTGCATGATAGCAAAATCACGTAATTTAACTTATTGTGCTATATAATCAAATCTAATGGACTATTTTTAATATGGTGCATAGAAGCCACCACAAGAAAAATATTTCTTTTCGTGAGACTTCATTTTGCAATTTTAAATCTACTATAAAAATAGTAGTACACATTCATAATAAGTAATTGAAGATTGGAACCCCGATATGGCAAACTTTATTTCATAAAATATTGGCCAAAATATCCTTTTTTTCAGGCTTAAATAATTCAAATATTTTTTCATATGTATAATAAGTTTGAATCACGAAAAAAATTAATTATAAAATTTTTAAGAAAACACAACGTTTTTCTATTAAAAATTTTAAAAAAAAATATGCAAAAAGTTTCAAACGATTGAGCTTTTTTTAAATAATTGATTTTCGTATGTTTATGATTTAAGTATTTTTACTTTTTGCGAAATTGCTTTAAAGGGACACAGTACGATTCAATTGACCAAAATCGGTCAAAGAATCAAATTTAATTTTTTTTAGCATAAATTATTCTTTATATACTTTTCTATAACCTCACAAAATTTGAAAGCTTTAAACTTAAAAAAAGCAGAATTATGATAGCTTACTCGTTCGTTTTTATTTACATCTCTATGGCAAATCAAAACTTTAAACTGACTTATGTCTTAAAGATAAAATAACTAGTTTGTCTTCATTTAAAATGCTAAGGCAATTTTTCTATTGCGCCTAATGCTTTGAAATTTTTTTTTTCGTATTGCTAATAGCACATGTAACAAAAGTTGGAATGCGTTTTTGAATCAAAGTAATATTGATTTTTTTAAAAATATTTGAACTCACAATTTATACATTTTTTAAGGAATTTTCAATAAACATTCATAAAAAGAAGAATTGTATGAATACCAATCACGTTAACGCAAAACTCATACTAATTTTTACTATACATTGTTTGACGTACATGTAAATCAAATTTCATGCTTTCATGTACTTAAATTTTTGTAAGAGGAGTAGCATTTTAAAATCACATCACAAATTCTAAGTTTTTCCTTAAAAAATTACATGAACAGCTTTTTATGAAATTTTGAGCACAAAATCTGTTTAACATAGTATACATACATAGGAGTAAAAATAATTTTAAAATAATTTTAAAAATAATTTTAAAAATTCTTAAATTAAAAATCTTTGTATAAATCGTACCATGTCTCCTTTACAAAATATTTCTTTACTCAGTTAGTAGATGGCACCACAATATAGAATGAATACACGAGTATTTCACCTTTTAGTATGTAGATGGCAGCACAAGCTTCTTGTTTCGGAGTTAGATGTAGAGATGGCATCACAAGCTTTTTGTTTTGGAGTTTGATATACAGATGGCAGCACTAACAAATTATGTTTAATTTCTGAAGTAAATATTTAAAATCAAATCAAAATTATTAATTGAAATTTTTTAGAGAACCATACAGTTTGAAAAAAAAATCCCGAGGGACATTCGTATACAAATATTTGCGTTAAATGTTGTAAATTTTTATGTAATGTAAGTAATGAATTTTTTTTCTTGAATCTCTTGTTAATAGTATAATTCCCATATTTTACCTGAAAACTTGAAACTATTTTGAATGCAAATTCATGATAGTTTATATAGTAACGTTTTTGGTTATTAAAATTCATGTGTTGTATTGCAAAAGTTATAGCTCCATAATTTGTTTTTACCCATTATTATTTTTTTAAAGTACTAAAAAGCATAAAATTGTTTAAAAACTAAAAAAAATAATAAGTTTCTAGTTTGTTTTTTTTAAATACATGTTTCAAAAATTACTGCTTCATCTTAGTTTTCATAATATTATCATAATCATTATTTATCAAAAGTATATAATCTGAGGTACGAGTCATTATATTACGAAATTTTAGTTGATAACACTTGATTCATTAACTTATTGCAATTATTTTTATCAATTAAAAGTTTTCTTTTTTACTTAATACTTTTTTGAACTAATCGTAAATCTTTTATTACTCCAAATTGCACCGTGAAACTCAATGTAAACAGTATGCATTAAACAATATTAACTAAAGCTATCATTATTAATGGAAAAATTTCCGAAAAATATTTTACACTACGTGTAGCTCTGTATATATTTCTTAAAATTTTTTAATAATTAATGATAGCGTTAGTTAATATTGTTTAATGCATACTGTTTACATTGAGTTTCACGGTGCAATTTGGAGTAAATTTTGTTTTATTCATATTCTTAACCTAAATTATTCAAATTATTAAAAAAAATTATTTAATTTGTTTTTCTGGATGCGAAAATCGTAGGCACGCATGTCATATGACTATAGGACATGAAAAATATCCCTTGAGTATCACTTTGGCTCTAGTACTCTCGGCAATATTCAGCATTCGACGAGGGCTTGTATTAAATTAATTCGTGTCCAAATCTAGTGACGAGTTCCGTCACTAGATGGTGCCACCACTGAAATGGCTACAATTGGGGATTTACAGTGTCTGCAAAAGACTTAGTTGCTAATATGCAGCCCATTGGGAAAATAATTTATCTGCCTGTTTCTAAGAAACTGCAAAAAATTTAATTCACTACAAGTGCTGACGAAAATTTTGTGACTTCAATATAGTGAATACTTAAGTGATGTAATATAACATTTATATACTTCAATAAATGAAGTAAATTTTCCAGGAAACGTAATATTTAAAACACAATTGAAGCTGAACTGCAGGTATTGCTTGGATTACATTTTTGTGTTGAGAAATACGAATCATAGTGTAAAATATTTCTGCTTGATGGATTGAAGTGATCCGTCAAGCAAACCGTTTTCTGAGATGGCTTAAATTAAGGATATTAATTCAGTAGCTGAAAGGAGGACGGTAGATGGACATACATCCATCAAAGAGGTTTTGGATTTTTTATTAGAAAAGTACAAGACATTTATTCTGAGTATGAATATGTACGAAGGAGGAAAACCTAAAAATCTTTCATGAAGATGTCAGTTACAATAATTTATTATGAGCAAACCGAAAAGATATGGAATTCTTTGGTTTTCTTTGATCCACATAGATTTAAGCGTATTATTAAAAAATTTATGTTCAAGAAAATCTTGCTGAACTTTACAAATATTCAATTAAAGCAACTAATATTGGAAAGAGTGGTGTGTCCATAAATACTTCATGTAAAAATAATACTATGTATAATTGACTTACAAGTAATCCATTTGAAATGATGGATCACGAACTTACGAGTAGCTAAGAAAACTTCGCAGGGATAGGTAATAAATCAATTATAAAATGTTTTATTTCGGAAAAAAATTAATCTTTCCATCTCTTTTTGGTTACAATGATAACATGTTGTCTCTAGTAACCTATCTTCTGAAAATATATATATATTAGTATTTGTTTTATCTTCACTTCACGAAAATGAATTGAAAACCCAAAAAGAATTACTTTGTTCAGTTCAACTAAATGTAGCATAGGTGCAATGAATGAACTATGTAGAACTTATTCTATTTTAAAAAGATGCCTATGATGCCCTTGACAGTGTTGACTAGACTAATGAACATGGAGGAAATAAATGCATTCATCATTCACCATTTAATCATTTAGCAAGATTTTTAAATAAAAGCGCTTTCTTTAAAAAATGAATCAGAAAAGGAAAGACCATTTACGTATGCATTCAAATGCTTCAGCTTTTTCAAAAGATTTCAGATCTGGTGTGAAGAGATTAACTAAAGATCAATAAAGTCTTTAGCCAGAAAAATGTCTCAAGAATTCTCGGACATTACGTTACATATCTCCTGAGAGATAACAGTAAAACCTTGGTATTCTGTTCATATTACAATACATTTATTTGTATAAAACATGCTGGGAGTTTATGTAGATATTGTGTGCTAAAAGAATAATCGTATGAAATGATTAAAATGGATGCGTGGGGAAACGTTTATAAAAAAGCATACTTATAAAATGTACTCATTAATATTAATCTTTAATAGTTTGTAGCAAATTTAGTCGTTGTTTGTTTAAAAAAATTCAGTGCAAGGGTTATTCAAATTAGGGATGGAAATTATTTCCGGAAAATATCGGTTGTTAAATGGATTCGAATCGTAACCTGATGAATCGATTCATAAAAAAATCGAAACTAAAAGATCGATTTCTAAATAATTGATTTTTTTTCAAGTCTGCGTTTACAAAGTAAATATTAATCCATTTTTTGAAAAACAAAAAAGATACTACAAAAAACGATTTCTAGTCAGTAAAATCAGGATTTTTTTAGTTCAGGGAATTCGACAAATACAATTATTTTTTTAGTGCCATATCAAAGTATTAGGTATAAATGAAGACATTTATTTTCTCAATGTATTTGTAACATTTAAAAGTTTAGAATTTAGATAATATAGCTTACAGTTCCCAATATTGAATATCTAAGCTTTTTAAAAGCAAAAGTCTGTCAAATCTACTAGAATCCAAGTGGTTCCGTTCATCACTTGCGATGTTGCCGGAAAGCGAAAAAAGGTGTTTACAAGTAACAAATGATCCTTAGATACTTAAAGTGATTTACTTACCCTCAATTACTTATTATTCTATAACAAACACTACATAAAAATAAATATGAATTTCGCTAATCAGTGCATTACGACAGTCAGTCAACCAAAGCATAAACAAATGACGCAATATCAACAAATACAAAAAGTCAAAGATTACAAACGTAACTTTTTTTAAAATTTTTTAAAGAGAGGTGAAGGAAACTAAGTAGGCAGGCATCTTGCGAGCTTTTGAGTAAGTAACCCTTTATATAACCGCCAATACTGTAATATATTACGGGGTTTAAAGATAGTACATTCAACTAATTGTAAATAATTTTATGGTTTTTACCAAAACAGAAAAAATCCACCGTCGATTTTCTAGGATTAAATATTGATTCAATGTATCGATTTAAAAAATCGATTTTTCCCCCGAGAAATCGATTCTTTGATTAATCCGTCTCAGATCGTCATCCCTAATTCAAATTGTGCTTCTAAATACTATTAGACCTAGCCTATATGTTTTGAAAAATTTGCTTTTACAAAACTTTTGTAAGTTTATGGCAAAATTTGTTTGCTGCTTAGTTCATGTGAACATTATGTGTTCCACCTACAATCAATTTTCGACAAGAAATATTTTTTTTTTAAAAAAAATCATTTTAAATTGTTTTAAACTCTTTGTTTAAGTCAATCAATAATTATATTATTGAACATTTTGAATGATATTTTTCATCGAATAGATTTTTCACAAAAACGATTGGATGATTAAAATCGCGTTGATATTATTTATAAAATTTCCTCTAACACTTTTTGTAAAATTATATTTCGTTATTTAAATTAATTTCAAAAGACTACGGTTGATGTAAGAAATTTGCACATTTTCAATGTGTTTCTATATTATTCTCATCGATTAATTTTATCATTATTTTTTTCGAACTTAAACATGTACTGTGAAATGTCCACTGATGTCTAGTTATATATTTTTCTGACTAATCAAACACAACTCTAGTGTTACTCTGTAGAGTAATTTTAATAAGCAATCAACTAATTTTTATATCATTAATTAAACCCAACGCTAAGTGACATTTTTTTGGAAAGATTATAATAAAAATTAATAAAGTGAAAAATTTGAACCATAAAAATGCAATAAATTTGATTAGCCACTCTTTTCTTTCATGAACTTTTGCAATTTAACAAAAAATAACAACATATGTAACCTTGTTACTAAAGAAAGCATTTTTAAAAAAGTCGCTTGGAAAAAAAGAAAACACAAGAATAATTAAATTTACTTAAGAATGAGCACTTTTTAAAAATATTTCGATTCAGTCTGTTACTGCATGCTATTTTTATTTTAAACATTTTACCTTAAATCAATGAATGGTTTAAGCCAATGTAATGTAAACTAAACCTATTACATTTGCATCAAATTATTTAACTTAATTTCATCCCTTATGCTCTTGAGAATTTCGTAAACAACGTACCATTTTTTTTGTTTTCATCTGATAATGGTCTAGAGATAATTTTTCTTCGAAAATTAAAGATAATTCGGTATCCACAAGCACATTCAATTTATTATGGGTGTGTTAACAATTACTTTTTGCTTATGGTAATTCTCCCTCTCTCTAGAGATGCTCGGCATTGCGATCACACGTATGGAAACCGCGAAAACTCTCTCTTTTCTTTTGGGCGCCTAATTTGCGTACACTGCGGCTTCAGCTAATTGTTCCGTTCAAGAATACTAATTGTTCCCTTATGTCTGGGGGAGAAAGACCTCTGGAGAGTCGTTTGAACGCGATCGACCATCTATTTTCCTTATTGGACCTAAAGGGAATTTCCGCAGAATTATAATGAGGGTTGGGAAATAGTTATTCATTGGCCCTCTTCGCGAAAACTAATTCGATTCAAATTCAAATACCCTAACTTGGTTCTTTTGTAAAGACCCCTTTTCAGGTAACGGATGCCGTGGGAGTACGCAAGGTGTTCAGTTGGATAAAATCCATAATGAGATGGCTGTAAGGGATTAAATGAATCTTGTGAAATGTAGTATATCATGGCGTGGTGTAACCATTAGGCATTGATTTCGGTATTTAATTTCGGTTTTAGAAATGATAATATTTATGTTATATATAAATCAAGATAGAACATTCCATTTTTAAAATAAATCCTTCTGAATACTTAAATGTAATGTTAATATGTAATAAAGCATTCTGAATATGAATTGTTTCTATTTTATAAGGTTACTTATTAATTCCTTTTTGGACTCGGATACATTTTACCATATTACAATTTCAGAAATGAAACTTGATTTCTTTTTTTTTGCATGATTAAATCATAAAAGAGTTATTTTGATTTGCTGATTGCATTATGTTATACTTATGTATATGTTTTGCCAATATGTTTTTCTAAACATGAAGTTTTTTAAATAACAAACACGGAAAAGAAACTAGTCATATTTAAAAATGAATCATTTAAACATTTTCAATGGATAAAGAGTTCCCAAACAGTCCTTGCATAAGATTTTATTATTTTAAAAAGCATTAACATCGTAACACATTTTTTTATGCTTATATCTATCAATGTTTTTGACGTCTGTATTAATTGAAACTGAATGGAATTTATAAAGTTAAATTTTCTTTTTTTAGAATATACATAATTTGTTACAATATTTATTTTACTTTTAGGAATATATAGCCTAATACAAAGGGAATATATAACCTTTAGTACAATGGGAACATACAACCGATTATAGTGTTCTACACAAAAATATAGCAGTTAGAAGATGAATTATCTGGTTGTAAATGGAGGAAAATATTATTAAAACGTATGTAATTACCATGATTGCATTACACAGAGAAATGTTAACATTCGTCTCTTAATAAGTATTAAAATAAGTATTTACAAAAATAGTTATATTGAATGCATGTAGTGAAAATATAATTTCAGTACCTTTCCTCCCAATGCAATTTAATAAAAGTAAACAGTATATAGAATATCACAGATTACACATATATATATAAGCATTGCATTATTGCTCAAATATACAAAATACAGATCATATAAATATAAATTAGGTATTGTGCCCGTCAGGGAGTGCACATTATAATTAAATACATCAAAATCAAATTTTAATTCCACCGGGAATTTCCTATTATATGTTAACTTGCATAATTCAATTAATCAAGGAAAACGTCAGATTGTTTGTAATGTTATTAAACTGCATTTATGTCTCAAGGGAAATTTGATGCATCCTGATCATACAAATTAATAATTACTGAAACAAATGGTTAAGCAACTATTTAACTCGGAAGCAGAATTTTAAAAGCATTCCAATGCAAAGGATGGTAAGAGTGCTGCTTTATTTTGTAATTATATGTACCTTAAATATTTTCTAATTTTAAACAACTATGGAATGCCATTTTGCTTTTGGAAAGTTAAATCTGCAAATATCAAAGTAAATTTAAATGTACGTTTACATATATCTTTAAAATGAATAGTTACTGCCGGGTCAATATCACTAAAGTTTAAAATGTCTGATTTTGCATGTTTTGTATTCGGAACTTTATTACGTCATTAGTTATATATACTGCAAGATTATCTTTTCTTTACACAGTATAATGCATGATGCTGGTATGCAATTAACCACTTAACGCAAAATGTTTTAATAAAAAACAAATAAAAAAAATGCATTTAAGAAAATACATCATAGAGTCTTGTTCTGGGGGGAAAAAATTAAATTACAAAATCAATCAACACTTTATTGTTAATTTTGGATTTTGATCCACATCGCAGATAAGAACTGAATATTGCTATCTTGTATGTACACTGCTGGCCATACAAAATGCAACAGCAAGATGGACGAGAGATATCACGGTTAAGTTTATTTTGCAGATAAAATGTTGTACAAAGATCAAACGATTAAATTACTGTTTCTTGTGATGAGTGGATGATGACAAAATCAGTAGTCAGGTGTATCAGTAGCTGTCATTGTTGGCTATAACTGCTGCTGCACGGCAGAGATTCAAAGATGCTTTGGATGTATCCTTGGAATACAGCAGTCCATGCGATTAACAAATATTGCCAAAGTTTATCTAGTGTAGCAGCGGGTGGTGTATTCCGGTCCAATCGTTGTGCAAGCCAAAGGAAAAAATTCAATCTGATGGGTAAAGAAGACTCTTGAGCATTGAGTGCCACGTGTGATTCGCATTATCCTGTTAGAATATGGATGATGGTAAGCGTTGAATGTATGGGAGGATCACGGGTTCCAACACCTCAGAGATGTAGCCCTGGCTGTTCAGTGTACCGACAATGCGTACTAGAGAGGTGAGGCAGTGAGTTTCAATACCACCCGAACCATGATACCGGGTGGATTAACATTGTGGTTTTACATAACGCAACGGTTCTGCAGCCTCTCACCACGGCGTCTACAGACTCGAATCCGACCATCGTGATGTTGCAGACAGAAGCAGGCTTCTTCAGTAAACACAAAGTCGTTCCCCTCCGTTGTCCATGTCTACGGTTCATCGCATCATTGGCAGTACAAACACCTGTGGTTTCCAGTCAAGGATATACGAAGCAATGGGTGCCTTGTGAGCATTCCACTCTGCTGTAAATGGAGTCGAATGGTACGAGTGGTCACCGATTGATGCGTTAGAGACTGAATCTGTTGTGAAATGGTTCTTGATGTGGTTGCGCTATCTATCACTGCCATGCACCCAGTCCACTTGCCATCACTGGCAGTAGTGCAACGAGGTAGTTGCGATCGGCCTTATTCCGTCCGTCGTTTCATCCTGCATCCAGCGCAAGCAGATCCGCCTCACAGTTGCTTGTTTTTGTCCAAAACGCTGTCGGAGTTTTCTGAAGGATGATTCGCAATCCCTATAGGCTAATATTCTTCCTCCGTCAATTTCAGAAACTTAGTCAAAAGAAGCTTGATGTCTCTCACGAGGCACATGTAAGCAACTTACCCCCCAAAAAATATTTGCCGTACTTCAAATGACCAATCTATTCTACCTTTATAGAGATCTTGTGGGTGGCGCAAAGGTCGCCCGTGATGTGCGTCTGCGCTACAATTCTAATGATTTAAATATTTCATTGCCGCCAACGCATGATGTAAATTTCACATGGTTTGCATGCTTCCTTTATGGTCTTGCATTTTGTATGGCCAGTAGAGTACAACGACTTTTATCACTTTTCTTATCGAATTGCCGTTTCGAAAAAAACATATTTTTTATCAGTAAAAGTATATTTTTCAACGGAAGTAATAATAAAAGTAAAACATTTTTGACAAATGATTCAAAATTTCATTTCGTGGGATATTTTTGGAAGCTAGGTGTAGCACATAGCCCATTACAATTATTATGTATATAATGACTCTCTTCTTTTTTTTCCACTTTGCTATGCATTTTACCACAACTCACAGCGCAGCATCTTGTGGGAGCATTTTTACTTTTTTAAGTATTTGCACTACAAAACCTTACAAATTAAGTTCCATTAGTCGTAGAATTCCAGAAGGTTTTGGACCGATTTTTTTTTATATTTGTATTACTTTGACGATTTTGTATAAGTCTTTCTACTAATTTTTCCTTCTGAAATCTGAATTTCTTTTTCTCTTCCATTTTTTATACAATGCATATACGTTCCAAAAGCTGATTTTTAATAAGAAATCGTAATGTATAAAAAAACAATTACAGTTATATACACTTATGAAATCACGACGCTGGTCAGGAGTCAGTCTTAATTGCGCAGACGCACTTGCTTATATACAAATGTGAAAATTGCAGCAGCATAAAATGCGACCATGCTGGAGTTAACTCGTGCGTGCACGTTAAGGGATTCATACTTAAACATCATTATTTTAGTAAAATTCAGGAAATAATGTATGGAATGTTTTTATTTTAATATGCAGCACTTAATTCTTACTTCAACAAGATAATAATATATTACATGCCTTATTAAATTCGCTTCGAATATCATAGTTAAGAATTATTCAGAAGTATAGTTACGGTAATCTTTTCATCTAAAAAATGTTAAAAGGAAAAGAAATCTTAAGTGTAATTTGAAGTGTCTTTTCACCTAAAGCTAGGAGACAGTGGAAACTTGTACTTCTTGGTTAACTGTGCTATTTTCTTATCTTTAAACCATTGTGTCTCTTTAAAGTGTCTTTCTTTTAAAGCGTTTAACAAAGAGATCTTTTAGAACAAGCTTAAATAATCGATGAATTTTTTTAAAATTTTTTTTTACTTCAGTAGGATGTAATTGAGTCTTGGGGCTTTAGAAAGGATGTTTTTTCTTTCAATTTTTTTGCTAATGTTTTGTTAGAACTAAGTCAAGTTAATTTTGTCTAATCTCCTGGGTTTCTACTGTTTTAACGCTATTACAATTCTTTGGCATGGAGATAATTACCAAAAGTTTAACTTTTGCAAAAAAATTACTGAATCATCTCATTAATCATTTTTAATATTTTTAGTTGTTAAATTTGAAATGTCCCAATTTTCCAGTGAAAATAATTGCCTTTAAATTGAAACGAAAAAAGGAAATTTGGTTAAAAGATTAACATTTAAAATTTCAATCTACTGTAAATTTAATTTTTTAAAATGATTTAATCTAACAATTATTTTTCCTAATCAAAATTCTCAAGAGTTAATCGATGATGTTGCTACAAAGTTAATTCGGGTTTTCTTAAAAATAGAAACGACATAAATGTATTAGGTTTGAGATAAAAATATTAAAATTGATATTAAGATAAAACAATGCATTAAGAATACCATTAATCAATACGTGTTAACAAATTACCTGAATTTCCCATTATCCGTTAACTTTTTCTTTAAGTCCATGGTAAATATACTTACCACTAATTGCATTAAATTTCAAATGTCCACGGTAAGCTATTT
>BMAV01026361.1:256086-328358 GCA_019973955.1 Trichonephila inaurata madagascariensis | reverse complement strand
CCCCGTTTTGACCTAATCATGTCAGAAAGCTAAATCCCTTGAATATAAATGAAAGTAATGACAATACATAGTTCATTCGTATATTTCTTACGTGATATTGTTGTCATCCATAAATTTGCATATTGCGGCCTCTTGACTTTTGGCACTAGTGATATATAATCAATAATATTATACTATATCGCTATAAGTCTAGCTTTAAGTAAAACATTAAGCAAGAAAATAGTAATACAGTACGTGACAAAATCGTTTAGGCCGGGAATATGTTTTACAAATTTTTACTCCTAGGGCTTATGTTATTGAGTTAAACAGTCATAAGACACAAGTGTTCCCCTTTATTTACGTATGTTACTGGGCTGAAAAATTTTAGAAGAGAGATTACAGTTAGAAATAATGTAAGTAATCTGAATCTTCAAGACTATTGAAAACTACATCTCCACTGAAAAGAAATCATAGTATTGTTTATACCAAAAAATAATAATAATAATAATAAATAATTGGTTATAAATATATTCTGTAGTGCAATAAGAAACATGCTCATTGAAAATGTGAAATCAAAACATAAAATTTAAATGCTTTTTTCAAAAAGAGGAAAGTGTAAAAATCAAATTAAAAAAAAAAATAACTATACGAAGTTAAGTATTATTTTTCTGTGTATAGATATATGAATATTATTGTTTCAGAATGTGAAAAAGAAATAATGTTAAATTTAAAAAAATCTTCCCTTTTGAAATAAATATTACTATTTGATTTATGATCCGTAATATTTAAAGCTATATCTGGGTATTCTGCTTTAAGTTGATTATTTTTAGTATTAACAAGATTTAAATAAGTAGGATAAAAAGTAGTTTCATGTAATTACTTACTGTTTTCGCCAAAAATGATGAGACCATCAATATATCTATATAAAAAAAATTGCTATGATTAATGTATTACTTTTCATAAAAATGCTAACATGAATTAGCTAAACTATGGCTAGAAGGTTCATCTTGCATAAAATTTTGATATATATATCTGTGTATATTATAGTCTTATTCTCTACAAACAAGAGATAACATCCAACAATCACATTCGAAAAACACATAGACAGTAGGAAAATCACACAATGAAGGACACATGAGCAACCGAGATTAAAAATTATAAATTGGATGCTGCAGTATTATAAACATTGCTGACTTAGGACCGCTAATATATAAAAATAATTTATATAAAAATTGGGTTGAACATGTTTTTGGCCAATAACCTTTATGTAAATAATACTGAGCAAAAACCTATTGAGAAAGTAATGGATAGGGAAAATCTTCCATTACAAGAAATATATATATATATATATATATATATATATATATATATATATATATATATATATATATATATATATACATATATATCAGTAGCGCACATAGGAATGTTTCCAAGAGGGTCCGGGGTTAAAAGTTCACCATTCTTGTATCATGCTATTTTTTATTTTGTCGATTTTCAGGAAAAAACACAGTAAAAAAATAATTATTTATACATAATTAGCATTAATAATAAAATTAATCATTAACAAAGATTAATTAAATTTTTCGTATTATATTAAATTAATACCCAATCGGAAAAATCAAGGGCTTTAGGGGGGTCAAAAGGGGCCCCAGCACCCCCCTTGTGTGCGCCACTGATATATATATATATATATATATATATATATATATATTGCGTGTGTATAAATGATCTCTTATCTAATCTAAGAAATGAAAATTCTATTCACATGGTTTAGGTCTGGGAGCTAATTGCTCTAAATGGATGCTCTAGGTTAGTAATAAAAAAGTAGGTAGATCTCCCCCGAGGAAATACAAACACTGAGTCAGGAGAGGATAAAGTAAGTGAAAGAACCCAATCCCCCGCTGCGGATCCTGTTAACACCGTAGTGGGTTTCTGTTGATAAACACAGTAAGCTGCCATTGATAAACTGGCTTTTACCTCCATTGGATTATTGAGTCTCGCTAGGTTCCATCGTCAATTGCCGCTTTCTTTTCCCAAGCCTAGTGGTACTAGGAAAAGAAAGCGGCAATGGTTGAAGTGGTTATTTTCTATTGATATCATAGTATGATTATCGGTGCCGAAATTAAATATGGTGGCAAAAAAATGTTTTACGAGAGAATGTAACTTTCATTTAAAATTTGTAAAAATAAATTAATCGGTGCTTAAGCTATACTAAATATAAAACTAAACAGAAATAAAGGTAACACAGAAAAAAAAAGTAACTGAAAAATTCTCAATTTATTAGAAGTGCGAAGAAGAAGCCCATATTCCCCGCATTATAGAAATCATAAAAAGTATCTGCCTCGATTTCTAAACGGGGGTTTAGACTGAAATTCATAATTTCTTAAAAATATTTTTCATTAAAAAGACCATTTATTATCGTTTCTAAATCTGGTATTTGTTTTAGTTACATGATTGATAGAAGCGAAGAAACAGAGATTTTTTTTACATAGTTGAACAACTGTATATATGAAACCAAAAGTGTTACGTTAATGACCAGAAGTGGATCATTTTTTTTAAATTTTACCCAATGCAAATGGAGACGAAATAAAAATTATTTTTTATATAATCTATTAACATGACAATAATTTTGTATATTTTTTGAGCAATTATTTACTAACTTTGGCTTTAATGTTTGTCGAATTACAGACATTAAATTTAGGAGCTTCCCATAGCTGTATTATTGTTAAATGAGGGTTCCTCTGGTTTAATGAATATCTTAATGAATTGCAAATTATTCCAGGTCATACACTACATATTCAAATGGTATAGTAGCTTTTACAGTGAGCACATCGCTACTGCAAAAAAACAGTCTTTGTTACTTGCAAAATTGCTTAGGGGAAAGAAGCAAGGAGCCAGAAAGAAAAAAAAAATTAATGGCGGACAAAGAAGGTCTATATTACACTAGTGGGAATTTTAAATATCTGAAATTAAGTATTATTTTAGTGAAGTAAGAATCAAAACTTTAAAGGCTTTTTTTTTAACGAAGATTACGTGTACAATTTTTTGTCAAAATTGTACACGTAAAACCTGATTTCTAAAAGACTAAAAAAAGAATGTACTTAAAATTGTGAACATATATTACTTTAAGTAATGTAAAGGCAGTGAACTAAAGATTCAGCTCTTACATAACAGTTTTTAATTTTTCGCAGTTCATTTTTTTCAATATCTACGCATTTTGTAAAATTTTCCTCAAGAAAATGTGTAAGATCTATAACTTTTTGCAATTAAAAATATATCTTAGTGTATAGTAAATTGTGTGTCTATCAATGTTTTCAATATGTTGCGCAAAAAAAAAATTATATATAAATGAATTAGAATTCTATATAAAGCATTTATAGAATTTGTTATGATTTTCACCAAATTTTAACTATAAATTACCTTATTTTAGAATAGACTTAAACTGACATGTAACTTCTCGTTTGGAGTTTCGTTTTTTGAGTCATAAGCATTAATAAAATACATTAAAAGGCAGCTTTTCAGGAAACTTTGTTTCTTAATTTATGTAGATATAGTAAAAAAAAACTTTATGACTATGACCAACTTTTAAAATGGTCAATCTAATTTGTGTGACTACAATACTGAAGAGCAATAAAGAGAGAGAAAGAGAAAAAAGTGAACACACACACGACCTTCCATCTTTTCACACCTGGAAGAACTTTAGTTGATTGGCTCACATGATTAGAAAAATGTCAAAAAGAAACTCTTATTGACGCGTAGTAAAAATATGCAAATTATCAAAAAACTTTGACTCCTACTTACCGTCACTATTAATTTGATAATTCTGGAGTATAGGGCCTTTTACAGTCAGACAAGGGAATATTTATTATAAGAGAGAGGAATATAAAAAATATAGAGAATTATGTAAAGGAAATGCTTAAAACTTAAAAAAAAATCACTAGTAAAACAAGTTTATTCAATGTTGGGAACCATTGAGAAAACGTTTAACTGAAAAAATTTTTAATAAAATAAAAAAGGAAGAATATGTGGTTATTAATAAAAACTCCTCTTTATTTCTCAAATAATTAAAACGAATCACATTGAACTTAATGAAGATGTGATGCATCTTTTCAAAATCTTTATAATAGGGGTCTTAAGCGTTTTTCTACGGCAAGGGGGGAAAATCTTGAAATATTTTTTTATCGAAATTAAAATTTCTTTACACAGCAAAATCATTTTCATATTTGTTAAATTAATACACAAATAACGGATATTATTTTTTCTTCATTCTTACTTTGATATTAAATTTATTGAATTCTAAAAATTACATAAAAGACTTTTTTTAAAAGGATTTGTTAATACAGTTAAATATGAAAAAACTAAGAGAAAAAGTTCATTAAATCTTCAAGAAATGAGTAAAACTTATTCAATAAGAATGAACTGAAATTTTCTTTCATGAGTAATAGATTGATTTACTGCAATATTAATGAATCGATTTTTTTTCTGTGAACCATATATGTAATTAGAGATCAACAGTTAAAAGTAGTTTAAAAGAAAACTACTAAATGTGCCTTTTCAACAGTAAAAAACGTAATACGGTTTTTATTCGTTATAGAAAATTCCCCTATATCCCAATTTCATATTTTATTCTCAAGGATCCAACTGCATACTTAGGAAAACCAATGCAGTTTTTTGCAATGATATTCTGCGTTTTCTGCAATTCCAATTGCAAAAGTTCCCAACGTCTCTTGATGCATCAGATTTAATCATGCGTACAAAACTGAAGCGACTGCCTTTATTCCTAAAAACGCAATATGTCAGAAACATCCCCATCTCTTTTACTTTACATTATTTTCCTCTCGATGCATTTTTTTTTTCATCCCTCTCTCTCTGACTCCTTCTCTTCATCCTCCCCCTTGGACGAAGCGGAGGATGCTATTTCGTCCTTCCTCACCATCCCGATCCAACAAGAGCAGCGGGATCGGGACGGACCTACAGCGAAAACGTGTGTTCTGTCGCCTTCCCGATTATCAATGCAAAACTTGGTAAGCAAGTGAAGCGTGAAGAAGCTAACTCTTTTCTCTCTCTTTCTCTCACTCTCTGCTCTTCTGTTCGTACATTATCTCAGCTGCACAGCAGAAGGATAGGAAGCAGAAGAAAAATTTCCACCAGAACGGGCGACGCCAGTGATCAACCGTTCTGAAGACAAGCACGAGGCGAAATGAGGGGTAAAGGAATCTAGTACCGGAGCAAGGCATAGTTTCATTAATTTTGTCAAACGCCGTATAACGGTGTTGTCAGAGCGGAGCTGCCCCCCTTTTGATCCTCCCCCACACTCCCAATGCCGGGAGAGAATCCCGCTTTTCCTTCCGAACTGGGAATAAAATGTGTTAAGTTTTCGATAGGAACTGGTGAAGGCTAAGACGTGAAATTTAATGCAATTTTATTCCACGAGGATTTAGAGCCCCGCGTACCGAAAACTCCCTGTGTTACGAGCGTTGATAATTCGTAGAAAGAATGAAATTTGTTTGAGATTTCAAAAGAATCGAAACTTTGGAGGGGGGGAGAGCCATGGGAAGGAGGGGTGTTATTTATCGTGGAACGCCTTTCAATTGGAGGGAGATAATTAATAAATAAAAGGGGGTCGGATTTTTATAAAGTAAGGAATTAATTCCTCAACTGAAAAGTCAAGCGGCATTTACCCTAGTGAGGTAGTGAGTTGTGATAATTTCTCTCTTCTTATTTTGTCATATTTTCTTTAAAACTGAGTGTTTATTGACACATTTTATGACACACAGTAAGAACACATTGACGTGTCAATGTCAAATCATCGTTTTGAAATTAGGTATGCTGTTTTGGGTTTTCTCTGTATTTTTTGTCTATAAAAGTTAAGTTTTTCTAAAGAGAAATTTTAAATTAATGGGAAAGAGATTTTAATTTCATTTTTTTATTATTATATATTCAAGAACTTCGGTGCATTTCATTGGGCTTTAATAAATTAAGAACATCTACAGCTTTAAAGAATTTCGTTTTTAAATCTGAAGTATGTTTTTTTACCGATTTTTTATTTGTTAAGATATTATGGATCAGAGAAAAAAGTATACATACAAGTACTTTTGAAAAATTTTCTGTAGTTGCAATACTTCAGAATAATGTTCTCTGCTGAAGCATAATTTTTTATTGTTTATTATTTTATACAAGCAATTTAGAATATAAAATCAGCATGAAATACAATTAATATAAAACTAATTTGTGATTATAATGCATTCATATTTAGTACTTCTGCTTTGAAAGATATTTAAGTAATTTTTCTCTTTTTAAAATATTTTAGCACTTTTGTGCCAAATTTGCTTCGTTGGTAGTAAAAATATGTTTTCAATAAAGATTAGCTTTAATCTTTAACCAGTTTAATAGAATCTATGAATATAGTCAATATCAAAATAAATTAAATATGTGGAAGGGCTTAACTCTCACGTTTCTCAAACTGTGGGGGGTGGTCGCGGTAGCCGAGTGCTCATGGTATCGGATCATGGCTGGCCTTGTCACGAGTTCGAGCCCAGTACCACTAAAGACCCGCCGTTGGGAGCGATGCACGTTAAATCTGTCGAAAGCTCAAACGTCCTCCCGTTGGTGTGGTGTTGCAGTTAGGAGAGGGTGGTGCCAGCTCAGGTGTCGTCCAAGTCACTTGACCATGGTTCAAAATTACGTGGTAAAAGCCCTAGTGTAGCTAAAACAGTGTGACGTTAATATCCATTCACTCACTCAAACTGTGGGGTACGCCCCCTAGGGGGCATGATAACCCTACAAAGAGGGCGCGAGTATATTAAAAAGTCGAAATCAAAAGATTATTTTTAAAAAATTGTTAATTTACTGAAAATAAACAAACAAAATATATTCTGACATAAGAAAAAATAAAATACACATTTACACTGATATAATACACTTATAAATATATCAGTATTGCGCAATATATTGTATAATTAAGTTGACAATCTGAGTTAAGAACAAGTTCAATAATTACCAGTGACCCCATGGCTTGTCATATATAAAATTATATACAAATATTAACACTTCTCTTGATAATCCTCTGAAATAAATATATCCGGCGCAAACACTGTCAAGGTCTTTTATTGTATTCCAAAGCCTTCGGAATAATTTCATGGATAGCAGTGTACAGAAAAGATAGTATTTCGGAAAGACGTATATATATATGTCCGTGGCAATTAAAGCACTGGCCGAGAGAGACGTTTATATATATCAATGGCTCTTAAGAGGTTTAAGTCGGGTTAGGTTTTGCGTCAAAGTATATTATTATTGAATTCAATACATTGTTATTGTATAGGGAGGGCGATGAAAATTATAATTGAATAATGGTTCGGAAATACCGAAAGTTTGAGACGCACTGGTTTAACTTAATCTGACTCTAAGTGATTATTATAATAACGATATCTGTTTATCTTGTGAACTGTGTAAACAGGTAACTTCAAATAGCAGGATGTGTCCGTGGTAGCCGAGTGGCCGCCGTTGAAGAGTCGTTGGTTCGAAATCTAGCGCCTTTTTAGGCACAGAGCATTTGCGTGTTAAATTCACAGTGGCTCAGAGTCCTCCCTTTGGCGTTGCTTGAAAGTTATGAGAGTGGGGTACCAGCTCAGGTGTCATCCTCGTCAGGTTTGTCACCGATAGTCTTCGTGTTGCTTCAGAGTTGACGCAAGTCGAAATCAAATAAAAATTAATCGAATAACAGATGTTCTTTGAATCTGTTTTATACAGTTTTTCTGTCCTCGGTAGAGCTTTCTAATTCCTCTATCTCTTCTTTGTCTCCTCTACAGTTCTGCTTAAATTGTGAGGCTCACCTGTGCATTTTGCAGTTCTTTCACAAGATGAGGTTCTCATATCGGACATCGTACTATAATAGTCCCAGAAGTTGCTTAAGGCAGCGTTTCTCAAACTGTGGGGCGCACCCTCCTACGGAGGTATGATAACCCTTCGAGGGGGTGCGAGCATATTGAAAAGAGGAAACAAAAGATTATTTAAAGAAATATTAATTTACTATAAGTAAACAAATAAAATATGTTATGACATAATAAAACATAAAATTAACATTTGCACTAATATAATACACTTCTAAATTTATCAGTACTGCACAAAATATTTTAGGATTAATTTAACTATACTAAGTAATGAACAAGTTTATTAATTATACTAGTGACCCCATGGGCTTGTAATGCATTCCAAAGTCTTCGGAATAATTTTATGGATAGCAGTGCACAGAAAGATCGTACTTCTGTAAGATGTATATATACGTTCGAGCATTTAACACCAGTTGAGCGAGACGTATATATACGCCAGTAAAATTTTGGATGTTTAAGTCGTATTGCAGTTTTAGCGTCAAAGTATAGAGATATATAATTCAATGCATTGTTATTTTTTGGAGGGGAGGGGGTGCAATGAAATTTATGATTGAACATGAGATCACAAATATTGAAAGTTTGAGAAACACTGTTAAGGGGAATGCGTGTGAGAACTCGTTATGTTTTTGTTAAATTTCAGTTTTGAATCATATATTTTTCCATGATAAATATTTAATATACTCATGTTAAGAATATGTATCGCTGTTTCATTTGAGAGAAGTGCACAATATCTTCAAGAAAATTACAAATTTACTAAAATAGGTTATTTTAAAATTTGGTATTTCATTTGAAATAATGAATTTTAAAATCCCGTATATTCTCGAAAAAGTAATATATAAATTTAAAGTATTCGATAACACTCTGTAACATATTGATAAAAAAAATTTTTTTGCTACCTTATATTTTGCTGAAAACCTTTTAATTAAATTATTTTGAAGGGATGTTATTTTTATTAAAATTTCAATCATTTATATATAAATATATCCTTGACGAATTTTTCTCTTTGAATTTATTTGAAAGGATTAAAATTATACATTTATAAACTTTAAAATAAATATTTAGATACTAAAACAATATTATATGTAATTTTAAACTGGGTTCTTATTGTTTCAAGTCGTTGTAATTTTTATGTACTATTGCAGTTCCTTTCATAAAAAAGCCAAGCAAAAAAATCCATTCAAAACATTTTAAACTTTTGTTTTGTAAAAGGTTTTGTTTTATACTATTATAGGTTTTATAAATATTATTTGGTTATATGTGTTTTGTATGTAATATTTATGTATCTTTCTAGAAACTGGCATGAAATTCGGGAGAAGAATTCTTTTAAGAAAAATTTGGAAATGGTAAGAATGGATCTGTAATGTATTTTGATTTAATGAATATTCAAGGATATTTTTATACATGTCATATAATTACTGTATATATGTTTTATATATTTATGAGCGCATTAAACTATTGTATAGATAAAATAACTTTAACACTAATGAATCCTTGGATCTTAAATAATTTTTTCTTAGTTCAAAAACTTTACTGTCCCTAAAATATAACTCAGCTGAATAATCTCACATAATGTAAGGGCAGGAACGTCTTAAGGCATGGGCCACCAGGGCCCAGTCCCAGGGCCTTGTCCGCAGTCAGAGTCTCGTTTTGTTCTCAACTTTGTCTGAAAAAGATCATGATCCGGATAATTTTAAGGATCAGATATTATTCCCGCACATATTCACCGAAAAACAGAAAATTTCAAACTGCATGTCAACTGGCAAAAGTGGTAAGATTGCATTATTATGTGATGACCGTTGTCCATGTCTAGGCCTAGGCCTAATACCATAAACAATCATTAAACTCATTTAGTCGAAATACGGCAATCGGTCAAGCCGGTTTGTACCTAGGTTTTTGAGATTGTGAGTCGTGCACATTTATTTGTATCAAATTACCGTTGGAGGGAGTATTTGTGTGTGACAGTGCATGTTATATACCAGGGATGGTGAACCTTTATGAATCAACGTGTCATTTTTTCTAAAGAAATGTTTAATGAGGTATAGAAGTGCCGTCAAATAATTTTGACTTGTGATTATCGGAAAAATAATAAAACCAAATTTTAACAAATAAAAACTATTTTCTTCGAAAAAGTACATTTATACTGTATAGTAGTAAATATTTTAGTTATGCGTGTAATACAAATTAAAGTAGCATTAGTATGACTTGCTGTTGCAGATTAAATGACAAATAACTTATATTAGGATTGTAAGAATTTTAATTAATTCTTTGCGCTCTAATTCACTTTTTTGACAAAAGAATTTTGTGACTTGTTTCAAAATGCGGTTTTACAGACGATGTTCTACGTGCCACTGTTCCAGACCTGGAATCACCCTCAGCTTTGTCACCTTTACTAATCATAACATATTTTTTGGTTCACCAAGTTTGAAATTCTCTGTTACACTTGCTATCTTGCACTTTTTTTTTCTTTTGCTGAATTAGCCATGTTAAATAACAGTTAAAAATCTTAAGTATAACACAAACAAACTTTAAAAAACAGTTGTGTCAACGAAACTGACTATGCTGTGCACTTTGCATAGACAAACTTTTCATCATTAGCAATTGTAGTCCACGACTTAACTAAGGTAAGACAATAACAAACGAGTGTGCTCCCGCCGCCCTGCGACTAATCACTCGTATTTGTTCGTAATACTTCATAGTGAGCTTTGTTATTTTAAACTAAAATGCAAACTGTTTTGATCAGTGGCGTGCTCAAAATATAGTGTAGCGTGCTATCAATGGCACGCGTGCCACTGGTCGCTATCCCTGATATATACAGACTACTGATCTCAGGTAGGGCCTATTTTTGCATAAGGGCCCAGGGACTCAAAGTCTTAAGACGTTCCTGCGTAAGGGGCACGGAAATTTGAAGAACAAGATAACTCTGGTACCTTCCTCATAAACTGATTAGGGTTCCGAATTACGAGGTCCATTGCCAATAGCGCACTGCACAGCTGTAGTGTGAGGTTAATACAATGAAGTTTAACTTATTGGATTTTTAGAATTATTGTGCATGAAAAATAAGAAAACTTCATGATTAAAGCAGCCAGGGACATATTTGATAGTAATTTCAGAACTCTTGGATCCCAATCTGTGGCCAGTGAATTATTTCTTTCGTTTAGGTATGATTTATTACGAGCTACTATATTTGCTGATGTATTTTTTTTATTGAAAACTATATAGCTTACTTTCGTAGCACCAAAAGATCAACTTTTTGCTTAATAAGAAATTGATCCTTAGTCCATTCATGATATTTTATGATTGTAAGATTCCTATACATAAATTCAAAATCATGAAAAATGAAATAAAATATACAGTAAATATCAATAAAAACTCCTTTGACCTCAACATGAAAATACTTTATTACAATTCCATAGCATTTCAGATTAAAATGTATCTTTATTATTCTCTAAAAATTCATGAAAATTAAAGCGTGCTCGCTGTTTAATTGATTTTAAATTTTAATGTTAGTTTATCTATCTAAGCGAATAGTTTATCTGGCGCACAAACTGGGTATTAAATAGGAATTCTGAATTAATCAAACTTGTTTATAGTTATGAAGTATTAAATTCTTTGAAAAAATCACTATGCTAAGCATTGAAAAAATAAACAAAATGTGCAGAATATGTAGAATATAAGAATATAGGAATAAAACTTAGCTTAAAATAGTTCAAATTAGATGCCCAAATAGTTCTTTTCAAAGTTTTAAGTCTTGCATTCAAATTGAATTTTTTTCTGCTTAAACAGTAATATTCAATTGCATAAATAAAAAAAGGATTGAAATTTAACATATATTATACATATATCACTTACATATTTTTTTTACTTTTGTTGATTTTATTTGATGTATAATAAAGCTGATTTAATTACTCGGAATAAATGGATACTAATGGATATGTATTTATACAATACATATCCATTAGTATAATAGTTTTGGTTCATATTATTCAATAGTTATTATCAATGTATTCTTAATATCTCATTTATGTTGCACAATTGAATATTAACAACAGTATAATGTTAGTTCCTTTAGGAAATAAGTGTGTATCTAGGTCATTGTATCCTGTATAACCATGACAATGACAATTCTTGAAAACCGTACTAATAGAACACCACGGATTGTTTATTCAGTAAAATTAACAATTTAAAATCAGATAGTTGCCGAACAATTAATGTAATATAATTAACTAGAATTTAAAAGTATCATTTTCAAAAAGTGTGCAACAGTATTCTAAGTTGAGCTTCATTTAACTTATTAACAACAACTAAATATTTTTAAAAAAATAATTAGCACAGAAGGATTTGTACAACTGTTTGTCTAAGAATCCTCACTGGAATTATGTTTTAAAACGTTCTCTCTTTATTGTGTCTATTTTCGGAGTGAAAACAATGCCAATTCATTTTATTTTTAATGAATATCGCCATCTTATATGTGTTTCAAACTTTCAAGATATATTATTTATATTCTATTGTCTAGTTATATACATTTAAGGATTGCAATACTGGTATACCGGGATACCGAACACCGGTATTTTGAGCCATTTGTACAATTTTGTAATACCAGTATTCACAAGTTAAATACCGTTTTTTCGGTAGAACTAGAAGTTTTTTAAACATTCTCCTCTATATATTCAGGGATCGCCAACATAGCAAAATAGTATATGTTTTTGTTTTTATGTCTCCCTAGCGGGCGAAATTAATTAGACTGTAAATATAAAGTTGCATCGTACAATCAAGAGAAGAGATAAAATATGTGAATTATCCAAGAAGGAGGGCCAAAACTATTCTATTACAGCTCAGAGAGATAGCACACGCGTAGAATTCGTAGCCTGATATTCATATCTCTGAAAACAAGGTTATAGTTGTGAAGAAAGTGCTTAATATTTCGATATTTTTTTAAATTGGAGAGTTTATTATTCACATTTTTATTTGCATATCATACTTGTATTTACAAATCATCATGGTTTTATAAATGAAAATGAAAAAAAAAGAAGAATAGAGACTAACCAATTCAAATTCGATCAAGTTTATAGTAAATTTTCTTAAATTTCTTTTTACCCACCAACCCATCCACATTCAGAAGAATTCGATACAGCTATCGAAGATGATGATGCACTAATGTCGAAAGTGAAAAGAAATTGTCTCTTGAACAAAAATTAGAATTAGAGATAACTAAAAAAATTTCCAAAAACAAAATGGAATACAGAAATCGGCTATATCCAAAATACCATCCAAAGAGAAATCGATTTCTTTGAAAAGATGAGGGATTTAGTGCTAAATACTTGGAAAAAGTATATCACGCATTTCTAACAGTACCATCAACTGGAGTAGAAGCCGAAAAAAGCGTTTTCGACAGCAGGTAATTTTTAAAAAAATTACGTTCCAGGCTTAATGTCAGTACAATTGATGCATTAGGTTTTTAAGATCACAGGTTTTTTAAGACATTTTTTTAAGATCATATAATAGTACCACAGACGGAATAGTGATATTTATACTTTTTGTGATTTAAATAAACATGATGTTCCCTTACTTTTTTGTGATTCTTTATTTACTGTTATAATTTATAAGTTACAAATTATTTTTTGTGTTACACTCTCTAATAAAACTGGCAAAGAAAGCAAAGAAACACCTGTGTTTTTCTAAAATTTCTAATACCGGTATTAAAACCGTATCGCGGTATTAAGATCTAAAAAATACCGAATACCGGTATTGAACTTTTGGTCCGGGGTACTGCAATCCCTATATACATTATCTACAGAAATCTATTTTTTATGTTTGATTTTTTATTCCGGGTGTCTGAATGAATGTTTGTCGACATCTTTAATATTTGCTTTCAAAGACAATGTTTCCATACATTATGAGACGACCTCTAATACTTTTACTTAACTACCATAATACTTATTTCTTTCTTCCACAACCAACATATAAATGTTGTTATCGGCGTTTAATGACAGCAGTGGCACACATAGGAATTTTTCAAGGGATCATTCTCGTATCATGCTCCAATACACCGCTCAACATGTTCCTTTGATTTTGGCGATATTGGGGAATAAAAAACAGTAAAAAATTAATCATTTAATAAAATAATTAGCATTGATTAGTAAAATTCCTTATTAACAAATACTTAATTAAATTCTACGTGCTATATACATAGGATTATAATCAATCGGAAAAAAAAATTCAAAGGCTTTTGGGGGAGGGGCCCGACCGCGACCTCCTTATGTGTGCCATTTGATGACATAATGCATTAAAGCAATGGTCTCCAATCCCCAGTCTGTGGATCAAATATTACTGGTCCGCACAAGAAACATTCAATTATTTCCATTTTATTTACTGTGGTATATTTTTCTTGGGTTTGGGCTACTTTTATGAAAATCCTTTATAATCCTTGTTTTCACGTTATATTCATTTTTGGTGTAGCTATATTTTGTTATGAAGGCACGTTTAACTACAATTAAAATCAAACAACAAAAATTAAATACAATTAAATCAAAACAATCTAAAATATAAAAAAATCAACGACCTCCCCCTCAGAGGGCCGCAATCAAATTATCCAACGTTGACCGGTCCGCGGTGATAAAAATATCGGGGAACATTGCATTAAAGGATTTAAAAGCCAAATTCTTAAATTCGTGAAAAGAAAGACTACATTGGCGTTAGTTCTGATTTTATTTATGACGTGTGGAGTTGAAATTTTAGCAAGATTAAATGTCAACATTGACACATACACACACTGGTGGTTAGCCGCCCGTTTTGCTGTATTTCATGATGTTGTATGACTATATATTGTTTTGCAGTTATTGGTATCTATGTGCTAGCATTAAGATTTCAATGTATAGAAAAACCATTCTGAAGCATCTTGATTTAAAAAAGACAGGATTTCAATTTCTAAAACGGAAGCATATTTATCTCTTACCCAGGGACGTACCTACCGTTGTACCAATGATACAGTGCACCCAAGATAAAGGGCCCCAACATGTGTAAGTAAAATTCGCAAAAAGTTGTCAATAGCTCCATTAACAAAGCTCCCTTTTCCAAAAAAGTGGCCCCAAGGGAATTTTAATATAGGACCACACAAAACTCGCTACTCCAATGTTTTTACCCCCCTCCCCACACACAAGACCCCTTTCCCGGAGTTTATTTCAGCGGAACCCATTTTTAGTAGTTCTCTAGTTCTTCTACGTGATTGCCAAATTACAAGTTTGTCAGTCTAATAAATCCGGATATATATATAAGTAGTGAGACAATTAAATAACCTCGGACTAGTCTTAAGAAATAGTTTTATTGAAAGCAGCGTACAAATACCTTTCAATTCTCTTCAACACTCCGCTTTCCTATCAATACATAGCTGCATACTAGTTTTCCACCGTTGAAAGCAGTGCTGCGGCTCATTAGGTGTTACTATTACGTCTGGTCAACACTATAAATGAACGGAGACCAGTTCAAGGACACGTTGATACGAGACAACTCCATTGAGAGTAAAAGGGGATATCAATGATGTTACAGTTAACTAGACAATGGGGGTTTAAGGTTGCACTTCTTTGATGAAACGCCCAGAATTAAATTTCTCTCGGTGAGTTAGGCATCTAAAAAAACCAGTTCAAGATTTATGACCACCATAAAGTGTGTTAAAAGAGAGAATAACTTAAAATGCACAGAAATACTTTAAAAATAGGGTGAGAAAAAAATTGAATCGCAAGAAAAAAGTTCGTTTTATAGAAAATGCACTTCGCTATTTGGAGGTTACTTTACTAAGAAAATTATGAAATGTTCTTGTTTCCAGGAAAAAGTTCGCTGTATGGAAAAATTCGCAATATAGTGGTTCATTATATGGAGGTTCGACTTTATATATTAAAATATTCCCTGTGTTTAGAAGGATGTGAGATAGAGGGATTTCCAGTCCTATTCAAAATTCTGACGGTAGGTTACTCTCATGGTTCATCTACTGCTGTAAAGTCTAATATTGGGCTACACCAAGAAATTTCTACTTACGAAAAAAAGTCTTTTTCTATTCTGGGCAAAAAGGTCTTATTTGAAAATTCCTTTTTTTTCCTAATCCAAACTAATAAGAAAAAAAAAATGTTTTGGTTGTTGAAATAACTTGTTAATTTGGGATTTATTATTCGTTAAATAGAGGTTTTTGCCTCCATTTTAATCGGGGAAAAGAAAAATTCGTTAAATCGTGAAATTCGTTAAATAGGGGTTCGTTAAATCTAGGTCTGACTGTGTGATGACTATTGTGATGAGTAAGTCGCTTTTCTCCTATTAAATAATGTTTTCAAGTTCACCATTTTTTAAATTAAATTTAAAAAAATGTGCTTAAAATTTTTAGTATAAGAAATGAATATGCATCTATCTAAAAGTACACTCTTTCATGTTCAAAGGAGGACAGCTTTTAGAAGCAAATATTTCTGCAGAATCAAGCTTTATTTATCGCCTTTTATTCTTAAGTGATAAGAGTTTTCATAATCGAGTGATTTTAAAAATCTTCGTGGATAAGGTAGGTTTCAAAGCCACGAGAACAGACTATAAAGAAAATAAACTTAAAAAATTATTCTTATCACTGGTATGTACTTGAATGCTTCATTGTAGCCAAAAGCGTTTTTTAAAAGGCCACAGACGACTATTTCAGGCATTTATTAAAGCTTCCAAGTATTATGCGAAAAATTGATAGCTCCTAAGGTTTATATCATAACCCTCACGAACTAAGTTCCATAAAAATGCAGCTTATACAATACCGAGATTTTCATTACCTTTTTCCATCATCCCAATTTAAGGAAGCGCTATATAGTCTTTTAGCGTCGATAGCGTTCGATATAAAGAGCGCCTTATAGCCCATACTTAATTTAAATAACCGCTGTTCTTAAAGCGTGCTGGATTCTTTATGTCAACGAAAGCCCGGAAGTTTAGTGCGAATTCTTAACATAGCGATTAAAGAGAAAGTAAAGAAAGCACTAAGTGTGAGGGGGAGAAAAACCTACAAAAAAAATCAAAATAAATAAAGAGAGAAAAACTCATTAATACCCCCAAAAGGAGGAGATCAAAGACGAAAGATAAAAAAAAAATCAGCAATCGAATAAAAGTTTGACAGTTTTTGTGAAAAATGAACAGGCACAAACCTGACAGTGTGTCGCATGACTCTGTGTAAAAAACTAAGGGTGAAAAAATAGCTGCAAGGAGAGAAAATAGTGGTGGGGGAGTTAAGAGTACTAGGGGTGTGTATGCCTGCAAGAGAGATAAGCCTGCTTTTGTTCCTTTACGTGGGAGATAACGCTATATGGGAGCGCTACCTCTGCTCTCCCCTAAATTAAGGAACGGCGCTCAGAGGTATCTTTTATAATTATGAGAAATCACTTCGTTTCTCTTTAATCGGCTATCTTCCTGAAGAAGTCTGGACCCTAGGGGCCCTCTAATAGGGTTGCAACGATTTGTACTTCTTCGCCAATCAAAAAAAGGGATATTTTATGCAATCGCCAAGAAATGGAAACTTCTTTTTTACAATAGGTAGTTTGTATATTAAAAGTTTCGAGTGTTGGCATCACTGGGCACAATTCTGAAGAAAAAGGAAACTATATTTAAAAAAAAAAAGAAAAGCGAGACCAATAGGAACAGGGCTGATAAAAAAAACCAGACAAATTCATTTATATTTAACTTAATTTTTTATAAATTTAGCTATTCATCGTAGCTTTGAAAAATTGATAATTTTAAGCACAAGAAAATACATAAATATGTGTGTAGAAATCTTTTTGACAAAAAAAAAATCCCTTCATATGCTTTAAGGTTCTTGTAAGTCATTCTTGAAATGTACCATTGATTCTCAAACATTATTTTTATAAGAAAAAGTGTAATAACTTGAAAACGTAAGCATTTAATGCATAAAATTGAATTTAGTCACTTAAATTTTCAATGAGTTAAAATGCTTCTTCATAACTGCATTTTTTCATCCACTGAAAGAGAAACTTGTTCAAATATGACAATCTTTTGAGTAAAACCTACAATGAATTCTATTCCAAGTTTTGTAGTCCATGTCTTTTTCATATACATGTAAAAGACATTTCTCCATGAATATATATCTTATTCATGGAGATTATATCATACATTTGTGTCATATTAACAAAATGTTAAGTGAAACGTATATTAAGTGAGAGAAAAAATAAAAATTAAATGAAAAAGTATTTCACTTTCGTACAATCTAGGGGTGGGCAAATAGCAGCCCGCCAAGAAAGTCAGAAAGCCAAATAGACAGAAAATGCTCTCAATATTTTGCTCAACATATAATTTTGCGAACAAAGTTTTGCTTGCATGAAGATTAACAAGAGTAAATACAGATGCTAATTGGATGGCATTAACTTGCAGGTTTGATGAGAATTTCCTCAAACAATTTCATTCCTGATTTCAGAAAAATTGTAGAAAAGTGAATGGGGTACATTTGTCTCATTACTGATTACAAAATTAAATATGCTTGTAGCTAGAGATATAAAAACAGCACAGTATAAATAAATTAAATAAAACTGCCATTATTAATTAATTATTATTATTATTTTATTTCTATGACACAATTTATACCCTTTTTGAGATGCAAAATTAACAAATGAATGCCATCATTTTAAAAAGATATGTCCCTCCAATGCCCTTTAACGAACTCTAGACCCCTTCTAAAACTCTAGGTGGCAACGCGGACTGATCCGAAGCACTGCGCATGCACGAGTGTCAAGCCAGTGTCACAGTCGGTGTTTACCTCTCGACGATCGAGGTCGATTCTGTGGGCTCCGCCAGTGAGTGCAGTGTGGAAATTTGGAGTGTGATTACCTCTAGACGAGAGAGGACAAGATTTTGTGTGCTCCATCCGCGAGCGTAAGGGATTATCTCTCTACGAATGTCATAAATTCGGAATACTAATGATTTTTACTTTAAAATTGTAAATAGTGTACAAATTGTTTATATATATATATATATATGTCTGTGGACTGCCCTGTGTGCTTGAAAATAAAACTTCTAAATACCAACCAAGTGTCATCACTTATATGCTTAGGACGTTACACCCTCCACTTTCAAATAGCCAAAAATATTACTCACCCTGGTATTATTTTTTAGATTTATTTTTTGCCTTGTATTATTGTCACAATATTACCTGAGATTCTTAGATTTTTTTTTTCATTTATATGTATGAAAGAAAGAGGTCACACTACTACGCGTAAAACACGTGATATTGACGTCATAGATTCAGTCATTTGAGGATACTTTTTAAACTTTTTACTCAATCAAAAATAATACATTTTAAATAAATTGGCTACTTTTTAAAAATTAACAGCATGCATTTGATTTAAAAATTTTATAAAACTGATAAATTTCATTACTTTTATTTTATATCTCATTATTTATTTTAACTTTCTCATCAATAACTTTTCGACTCACAAAAGTTGTTTATTTGATTGGTAATTTTTATGTGTGATAACGTTTACTTAAATTAATTCTCTAACCATGGGATTCCTTCCACAAATTTTTACGCATTTTTTATTCGTTTTTTTATGTGCCTTACAATAAAAGCGTTACATGCGAAATTGTTTCGAAAAAGAAAAACTCGATATCTATGCATACTCGAGGATAGAAGCTTGATAGACTTCAATAGACTAAATCGAAAATAATGTTATAATGGAGCATGAGAAGTTCATGTTAATAATAATAAAATCTAAATTACGTTAATTTTGAACTGAGATGAGAATTATTCAGAGAAAAAAGTCTTGATATCGATGAACCAGTTTATCTCTCTACATCAGCGTTTCTCTAACTGTGGTTCGCGTCCCCTCCCCCCCTTGAGGGGCGTGATAACTCTGGAAGTAAGCAAACAAAATACTTTCTGACATAACAAAATATAAAATACACATTTACACTGATATAATTCACTTATAAAAGTATCTGTACTGTACAATGTATTTTATTATTAACAATAGCAAGTTAGGAACAAGTTTGATAATTACCAGTGACCCCATATGGGCTTGTATTAACACTTATCTTGATGATTTTTTTTTTGTACGGTTCATAATTAATTCCTTAACTGCCGATTAAAAGTTACGTGGTTTGGTCTCCAATGCCACGGTTTTCCACGTAGACGCGGGATTTGATGTTTTTTTGGAGGAGAAAGGAATAAATAAACAAAATCCTCTGAAACAAGTAAATTCTTTGCAAAGCTTGTAAAGGTCCTTTTATTGTATTCCAAAGCCTTGAAATAATTTTATGGATAGCAGTGCATAGAAAAGATCGTACTTCGGAAAGACGTATATATACGTCCTGAAGATTAATGCTTTGGCTGAGCGAGACGTTTATATACGTCGGTGGCACATAAGAGGTTAAAGTCGTACTGTAGCTTTAGTGTAAAAATACAGTATTATTGAATTCAATACAATGTTATTGAATGGAGGGGGTGCGATAAAAATGATGATTGAATATTGGGTCGCGAGTATTGAAAGTTTGAGAAGCACTGCTCTACATCTCGAATTTTTACAGTTAATAATATTATTTCAGTTAATCCTTTCCATATAAATTTCCTTCGATGCTAGAATATTGTACGCATTACAAGTGATTTTTTTGGAATTTTTTCTTACGATTTTGATTAAAAATACTCATAAATGCATATATTTTGAGCCCATAGTTAAAATTTTCAGTGTTTTCTTTTAATATGAAGAGGGCATAACATCTTTAGTACGTATCTGTGCAATTACAAAAATGGTCCTCTCGTCGGACATTCTTGAAAAAGATAAAAAAATAAATCAATTAATGCATTTATTTCTCGACCCGTTTTTAGTCAACAAAATTATAGTAGATGTCATTCAAACTATATCAACAACTCTAATAAGTTGTTACTTATAGGTGTTTGTGATTTGGTACTTTTCTAGGACAATATATATAATATATATGTGATTTAATTTACATTCCCAATGAATTTGGTTCTCGTTCATTTATTTTTATTTTTTATTTTTCACAATGAGCATTGAATGTTTGGTTAAATTCTACATCATTGTTATAATTATAATTATAAAAACACAAAGCTATATTCATACATATATTTTAATTTTTTTTTAAAAATTAGTTACATTTTTTTTATTTCAGCAAAGTTATTACTCATATTTTGATTTGGGTTCTTATTTATTAAACAAACTACTTTAAAGAATCTGTTTAGAGATTTATTAAAACAAAATTATAGCAAAGTCGATAATTATAAAATATTATTTATTGTCTGTGATATAAATAAAATTTAATCTAAAACTTTCTTTATCAAATTTTGTTTTAAAATAAAGAAATGAGAAGCTTTTATTTTAAAAGGCTCAAATAGTTTTTGTGCATCTAGAAAGCTTTAATTAACCGTATGCTTTACCATTTTGATGAATTTTCAAAATAATTTCTTTCTCTTTTTCAATTTACATTAAAATCGCTTATATTAATGTATTACAAATCTTTCGAATTGATCTAGCATATACAGCACATTTTATTAGTATATAATCATAAATATAATTTAATTAACATCAATCGAACTAAATTTAGTATGTAGTTATCATCATCGATTTGTTTACCTTTTATAGATTTTTAGATTGGTTGTTTAAAAAATTTCAGTTTTTGAAAATTTATTGTTTCTCAATTCGTTGAATAAATTTATTAAATGAATAACCATGAGATATAGAGAAATAAGAAATTACTTGATACGTTTTCAACTGACCTTATCATCAATAAAATATTTAGTGTAGTTTGGATGCAAAGATGCCTTAAATGCTGTATCATTTGATATTTGATACAAATAGGGTAACTTTATGTTAACGTTAATTTACAAAATGTTGCATTTATGCTTGGCATTATTAATCTAATAATGTTCACTCATAATCTATTAATAATTGAATTACGAGGAGAAAAAACTTGTATGAATTCACATTTATTGCATTTTATATGGATATCCGGACTCAATATAATCGTAATAATTACTTCTTTTGCACTCCTTTATTTATTATTAACTATATTCCACATTCTTTGTGGTATATATTCAATTAGATCTAAGTATTACATTTTTTATTAATTTGTACATATTATCAAAAATAATTTGGGAGAAAAAACAAATTCCTCTCGTTTCGTAAACTCCCCCCATGAATTTAAAACTCACTGCACACCCATAAAATATTATACATAAATTAAGGGATTCATTTTGATTTAAACGGTGGGTTTTTATGCAGTAAAAGTGCTTATCTGAACGAGAAAAGGCCAACTTTTGTAAAACTCTGCATAGTGGTTGCTTGCCTTAAATTAAGGCTCTTGGAAATAATCAACAGTTATTAGCAATGGATCCTATAATTTAAATCTCATTCAGATGACGAAGACGACGCTCGAACCGATCCTTCGTTTTCCTAACTTCCATACTATACCATAAGAGTATTAAAACTTAATTAGATCACAGAAACTGTGGAACAGTAGCGCACACAGGAATTTTTCAAGGGGGTCGATAGTTCACCATTCTTGTATCATGCTTCCTTTGATTTTGTCGATTTTCGGGAACAAAACACAGTAAAAAACTAATTATGGAATAAATAATTAGCATTAATTAATAAAATTAATCAGTAATAACACATATTTAATTACAATTTACGTACTATATACTTAGAATTATAATCAATCGGGAAAAAAAATCAAGTGCTTTGGGGAGGGTCCGGATCCCCTCCCCCCTTTGTGTGAGCCACTGCTGTGGAAACATTATTTCGCGTGAGGATTTTGAATGGAATTAGTCTTAACCCATGACTATTCCAGAATCATTCGCTAATAAAAATTCGTGACCTTAACTGGATTAGTTCTGTGGGCATTTGGGGCATAAAATACTTTCATTTAATATTTGATTCTTCTTAAACTTTAAAAACTGACTTTATATATATGAAACATTTTCGTTAACGGTTTTTCTAATTGGTCAACATACGCGGGTGATGTAAGATTGCATCATCTTGATTTAAAAACTCTAGCATTTTAGTTTTTAGAGTTAAAGTGATGATTAGAGTTCCCATTAGGCAGGTAAAATAAAAATTAGTTATTAGTCTTGGAGGGCTCAAGACCATTATTATGAATTATAATTTTTTCACCTCAATAATACAGGCTAATAATTTTATCATCATGGAGTAACAGTGGAACAGTACAGTATATCATGTTCTAATTTTTAATTTTAGATGTCCAGTTTTGTTTGGCTTTTCTTTTTGTTCTCAAGATATGCATCCTAAGTACGAGCGTTACACTGTTATTTTCCTGTACTCTAATTTGTTATATATTCTACTAGATTTAAAATATGCTCCTGTGATAAATGCCGTTTTTGCAATATGTTATTTTTTTAAGTTAATTTATTTAAATTAACGATTATTAAACTCATCTTTCTAGGAAATGAAGTTATTCATTTTGTTCTTTCCGTAATTTACAAAAACTGTAGTAAACTCCGGTAAAATACTGTCACTATTAATTTCACAAAATGTGCTGTAAATCTTGAAATATAATTAGAAATAAAAAAAAAATTTAAAAAAAATCATTTATTATTTTAATGCTACGTTTGGAAAAAGAAAATCTCAATTTTTAAATTAGATTCTTCATAAAAAGTTGCGGTTAGGTTTAAATTTAAAAATTTTATATGTTTTGCCACGTTTAAAACTAATTCTCAGTATATTTTTCTATTTAAGTTACGAATAACGTGTCGCACAAATAAAAATGTCTAGAAACTAAGAACTTAAGAAATTTAAAAAAATTAAATTTGAAAAAAATTCAAGAAATTTTAGCTTTTTTCTTTTTTTTTAGTTCAGTAGTTTTCTAACACCTGTAATGATCCTTAAAGATTTTAAGGAGAATTTTCATGTATTCATTTGTTTACATTATACATTAAGTAAAATAAAACCCCACATTGATTTTTTTCATAATAAGCATTAAAATTTTAAAAGGAATCAGAAATTTTCAATATATCAATACCTTAACTTACAAATAATAGTAATGAGCTAAGTGTACTAAAGATTACAAGATCTGAATTGTAAAGAGTTTCAAAATATTTTTCAGTTTGATACTGTAGGAAGAGATCTTCTAAAATTGAATAAAAATGTACTTTTTAGTCGCTTTATTAGTTATAGAATTTTTTTGTCACTACCCTGAAAGTGTATTTTATACTGGTATTATATAAACTAATAGGGAAAACAAGGCAATAGAGAAAACATATCAATTTTACAAAATATTTATCTAGCTTACTGCAACAAATATTCAAACACAAATTATAATAATTTTGTACAAAACTAACAAAAACTCAAAACATAGATGTGAAAAATTACTAATACGTGATTGCATTTCCATTTGAAAAAGAGTATGCACTTGTCCTGCTCTTTTTCAGAAGTTTCAATTACTTTTCCAAATTAAAATTGGCGATGGATTATAAAATGAGTTTTAATTTAATTACATATCCTGATTCAGGTTATCTAAGATTGTTCATTCTAATATCTGATTGAAAATTTACCTAGTTATAAATTCCTGATTCATAAAGTTTGCATTCACCATTTCATAATAAACAGCGAAAAATTTGATAACAGTTTGGCTTTGAAAAAGGTGCAATGAAAGCTTACAGAAAATTAAGGCAAGTATGTTATTCTTTACTATAAAAATGCCATTGCTTCTTTTGAGCATAAAATCACTGTTATTCCAAAGTATAATCAAAAAAGAAAAAATAATTATTCATAAACAGTATTTTTCTTATATAAGTAGTAGTATTTATTAACTATTAACAGTATAAGCGTTAATACATTAATTATTAAAATTGTCAAAATTGACCTCAATCTGACGAAATGTAGAGGATGATCTACCGGCATATTATTTATTCGAAAGTTGAATTTCTGTCGCAAAATGGTGTTGCATTACACATAATGGCACTTTTCAAATCGATAACTTCATCCCAGAAATTATTTATAGGTTCTTTCAAATGAAGGGTAAGTTAAATAGAACAATAATAAAAAAAATAGTAAAATAGTACGTCGCCTACTGAAAGCAGAACATTCAGTATAATTTGGAAATATTTTTTTTTTTTTTTGAAGAGTAAGATCATGAAAATGCAATCGGGGGACATCATTGCTACAGGAGATTGGTAGCGAACCGCTTTTACTCATTATATTGCCATCATTATTTTCTTTCTGTTATCTTTATTGTTCATATGTTAGTCATATGCAGCCTTAAAATACATAACCAATACATACTCATAAAAAAGGCTAAATAAGTTGTTTAGGTTATACATGACCGACGCGCTCCACTTCTGATAATGGAAGAAAAAGGTACGTTTTTTTTCTTGAAACGTTTGCCATTTTAAACTTAAAAATTAATGTAAATTTTCTTTTTCAAGATATCCGTAATCGGAAACGAAGTACTCGAATACTGGCGATAATCAGCCAGAAAATGGCACTCCTGTAATCGAAAATCCCTATTTAATGCTCTTTGCCGAGATCTACCTTTCAGCACCATAGCAGCCCGTTATCTTTGTCCCCTCGCTCCCCCTTCAATACATTTTTTAACCCCTTTTCATTCATTTCTTCTGCCTTCGTTTCATCATTGTCTTTTACTGTTCTTACTTTCACTGACCCATGGCAAATCTAATTAATGGACCTACGCTATTTTGCAAATTACTGCTCAGGGAAACTCAGCAACAAAGAGGGGGGAATCCCTTTTACTCTTTCTATCCTCCCTCTTCCGTCTCAACCCGAGGCACTTCGATTCATTTTTTCCCTCTTTTTTTTGCCCTTTTGCCTTTTTTTTTTCATTTCTTAAGATTCACCCTTTTTACTCGTAAAAAGCGATAAAACTGATGAATTTAGATTCTAGAAATCATCTCTTGCGGGAATCTTTCGCAGATTCTTCTCTTCGATTATAAAATTTTTGGCCTTCAGCGTCGAGAATTGATGTCCCGTAAACGATATCGGTGATCGGTGTTGAAAAGTTACTTGATTCTTCAAACGTTACATTTTTATGAATTATTAACCGGGAATTAATAATTCAGACAGTAGGATTGGAAAAAAATGTGTCACGAATTCTTTAAAGACTTTAATACGTTCGTAATTTTTTCCCCTCCAAGTATCAATTGATTTCGGTAATAAAAAAAGAGAAGGGAAAAAATAGTAATTGTTGCACATGAATCTCATATTAATACTCCTGCATACAAGAATTTTAAGCAATTGAAGAATCTATCATCATTTGTATTCTGAAATTCCCCCCCCCCATGGTAAATTTTAATTTTATAAAGATTTATCTTTAATGGGGGCTCAATTTATGTGATGTCATTAGTCACATGATAATGATAACCACGTGTTTTTAGCCAATCAGTTCAAAAACTCATGTGACATCATAGTCACACGATAAAAGCAATCATGTGTATCTAGCTAATCAGTTCAAGCACGGCGTTTGTTGCCACCTTTTAATCTTTTCAGAAACTTTCTCTTAAAAAGTACAAATTTGTCAAGAACAATAACGCACAAAGGTAGGCAAAAGGCATTTTATTTAAAAGCATATGCATAAAATAAGATTTATTATTATTATTATTTTGAATTTTAAAATCTTTTGGAGACATTTTTTTTTCACAACAATTGAACATTTTTACCCAATTATGAAATTAGTTTGATGCCTGTTTTGAATTCAATTTTGAACACGTGTTTGTCTTTATCATGTGATCGTCATGAATTAAGGCAATCAAATCGCTTAAGCTAAGAATTTGTTAAAGTAGGACCTTAATTTGCGCGCTACACGAACAAATAATTTATTTAAAAGAAAAGTATTTAACTTGATCAAATAATCACTCGTCCTCTGAAAATGATTTCCTAAAAACAAATAAGCTAATTTGTTCAGGATACTGCAAGTTTTTAAAAGCTAATAAAGGTAAGTCAAAAAGAAATAACTATATTTTAAACAGTTGAGAACCATTATGTTATTATACAAATATATTCCTTTAGAAATAATTAAATCCTGATACATTTCATTACTTGTATTCTAGCTTTAATTGACTGTTTATTAATGTCACACTTTGAAGATACACAAAGGCTATTGGCAACGGTCCTGGTAATTTTTGGCGAGTTCTACGCCTAGGTTTGTACCCAGTTCTCTTAAGTTCCCCACCTTGCCAACGTTAGAACTTCAAATCTCGAAGGATTTAACTGGCATCAGCCACTCTACAGGGTGATTCACAATCGACAGAAACAACTCCTTCAACAAGATAGTGACCATGACTCCTCAGCTGCCGCAGTCTGCGTTTTTTTGCTTCGAGTTAGATTATTCAGTTTTCGAATGCACTTTTTTCAAACTTTCGATGAATGATTGCTAATAATAGATTCGTAAATTTGATTAGTAGTAAACGATTATATGAATGAGTATCAATCGCTAACTTTTAACGAAATACACAATCAGAGAAACATATTATTAAACAAAACAATATTTTTACCTTCATAACTGAAAATATGCTGTTGATGATTGAACAGAGTACCTAACCCTTTCGGTTTCTAATCCCGAATCTGTGAATAACTGAAAATATATCTTCCAAAACTTGATGGAATACAATACTCCTACTTGTTATCCCAAACCTTATACCAAAATGCATATTTTTAGATTTCTCATTTACAAAGTTTTTTATTGTTTTTAAAACTATTTTCGTTAGTGTAGAGTTTAGATTTCGGTCACTATATTTAAGGATTATTTTAAATGACATTTCTCCTATTCAAGTATGAAAAAATTGTGTATAAGAATTTTCATTTATTTATTTTATCATATTGTAAGAATGGTTCTTCTATAATTTAGTAAGCAAACAGTATAACTGGTAGATAAAATGTCTTTTTGAAACATTAATTTCAACAAAGGTAAATAAATTTTTCGATTTAATACCAGAAGAAAATTACTTATATACTCTTTGTTTTTAGTATTTATTCATATACAAATTAAGGCTTAGAAATGCGGTGGATTTTTTTATATACTTTCTTTGCATAGAGGGGATTAAAAAGAATATTTTAATATTTTAAAATGATTTTTCACAATTGAAATTTTTAATATTTCTTTGATGAAGAATCACAGCTAAATTGAATACATTTAATCTCAAACTCTCTAAGTCTTCAATAACAATTCTTTTCTTCTAGAACGTAAGATGGAGAGTTTAAAATCTATCTTATGAAATAATGCATACATTTGTAAATATGAATGTTTGATTCTATTCAACGCTTAATTTAAAGTTTAAATTACTTGAGGACAGATAAGGGAAAAAATGGTGCTACTTTATGAATATCTCAAAATAATTTCATCTTAAAATGAAAGATTTGATAAAAATAAATAAATAAATTTAGCGGACGTGAACTGCATACCTAAATTGCATTCAGATTAAGTCTAATTTGCATTTAAATATAACTTTTCGTGACAAATGACTCATATCGAGTCCTACAAAAATGCCAACTGGAAACACTGAAAAGCTTAATTTTTCAAATAAATTACTTTTTCTCATAAGCAAAAATGACGATTAGAAATTCGAAACTTCATTTCAAAACCCAGAAGAGAACATATGTGTTTATATTTCAGAAATCATTCGAAACAAAGCATTCCAATGGTGATGCAATTTTTAAGCAAAGATGAAATACCTCGAATTTATAAGAAATCCTATTTTACAAAAAGACATTCAATAGGAGACTGACAAAATAGCAAATATTTCGTTATTTACGTGAGAATAAAACAACCAATTTTTAAATAAATCGAAAAGTTAATGAATAAAAATTTATAAAAGTAATGGTTATGTTGAAATATAGCTAACATTTTCAACCTTTAAAAGCTTTTGACTCAAACATAATGAAATAACTAAATAATTTGTGAAATAAAATTTGCACACTTATTTAAGAGAATTTCACATATATTGAAAAAGAAATTCTTTTCAAGAGTTACTTAAAAAGTACTTTGAATAATCCTTATCAAGAATCATCATAAATTTTATTACTTAACTTTCAAAAAGTGACAGTACTTTATATGGACTTAAAATAGATCTTATATAGTATCAAAATACGCTCTTTCTCTCTCAGTCTTTCTTTGTCTTTGAAATGTCCTTTAAATGCTGTTTTTATTTCAATTTTACTCAGACTTTCATGATGGATTTTTTTTCCCATGAAAATATAATCTTTTTTACCATGCAAAAAGTTATTTCTTAATGTTTTTGGTTGCATGCGTTTTCTTTTCACGAATTATATTTGTTTTAAAAATGTCAGATATTTTAATAAGCAAATTACTTTGTACTTTCCATTATTTATTTATTTATTGTATTTGATACGGTCTTTGAAATTAACATTAGAAACTTCACATTTTGTGTTTCCAAGGATTAATTAGATTCGGTTACAATGCTACGGAAAAACCAAAAGTGTTTAATGCCCGGAACTAAATTTTAAGCGCATACTTTCGCCTTCAAAATGTGACTTAAAGTTCAATATTAATTTGATTTTAATTTGCGTTGCTCTGTGAAGCAACAAGAGAGCTATTAGCAACAGACCTTGTAATTTTAAACCATGAACAAGTAACATGAAGGCATTAGGCGAACAAAAAGGCATAATAATAACAATAATAATTTTATACATATTATTTAGAGTCTTAAAAAATACAAAATAATTCAGAATTATGGACATAATTACTTGTTACTATTTCAAACGAGTAAAAAATGGAAGAGAAGTAATCACCCATTTCGGCATGCCAATTTCTTCGAAAAAGAGTCAACTGATGGTGGGCCACAAGCGTTTATTTTAACATATAGTAACTACACTCAAGGTTGAAATAAAACATTTCCTGTGGCTCTCTATCTACGAAAAACTCTTATTATTCATGTTCCCTTTTGGATAGCTGACACCGGACATCGTATGAGTGAAAGGAATGTCTGTTGTGATCCCTCTGCGGGATGGGAGAAAGTTACTAGCGATAGGTGTGCAAACACACATATCAAATTTGATGAATTAACATGTACTCCCACCTCGAACCCTTCAAATTTCAACTTAAAAGAAAATTTTAAGCGTTAAAAGAAAACTTTAAACATACAGAGTACAAAATAAGGAAGTAAGACACGTAAAATGAAATATCAAATTAACACTCAAGAATACTTCAGAAAATATATCAAATTTTTCGTAACAATATATATATATATAATTTCATCTAAATGCCGCCCTTAAAATTTACCTCCCCGGGCAAGGGTCCAGTTTTTCCGGCCCTAGAGCTATCCCTGATGCACGACTTCTTAGCTGTTACCCCCTCTCCAAACTTTCACCACGCCAAAGGGAGGACTTTGAGCCTCGACAGATATAACGTACACCACAGCTCCTCTAGAAAGTGGGTGCTCAGTGTCACTAGGGCTTGAGCTCATGACGCCTCAACTAAGTCCGTGACCATGACCAGTAGGCTACCGAGGCCATTAAAAGTTCTATAAGCAAGAATTTTATGTATAACTTATGGAAGAATTTTCATTTATTGATTTCTTTTCAAAGTTTCTTTCAAAATAATTGAAATAATTCAATGTAGGGAGTGAGTGTTTATTAACTCCACTATAAAGCAACGCAAGCTCTATTGGCGACGGACCTTTTAATTTTGAGCCGCGGTCAAGATAATTCAATCAAGAATTATTCATTATTTATTTATATTTATTATTTTCTACATACTGTTAACAATCAATAGAGAACAGCTAATCCTTTTTTTGCGACTAAATATTCTTTCAATTCAAGAAAAATATTGGAATTTTCATTAGTATTGAAATTGTAAAGAAGTTTTAACCAATGTAATGAAATTTTTAGTATTTTAATTTTATTTATAATTGAATAGCATTTACAGAGTAAATAAATGACATGTCAAAAGGTGCATTTATTTCCCCTTTTATATAGAAATATGTTCAGAGTTCTTATTAAACTTATAACTTTTTTTTTGTCTCCATTCTATTAAGAGACCGAACCAAAGAATTTCAAATTTATTAATCTGTTGCAAAATCGTTAATCTTAAGACCCGAACCCTGACTGTAAACATCAGGCGCGGAAGCATTTCATTTGAGCATTTTTAAACCATTAAGCCAAACGGAGCTTGCACATTATTTTAGTTTTTGTTTCGCGAAACAAAAATTCAAAAGTGCCGCAACTCAGAGAAAGAATAATAAATAAAAGGAAAAAAAGTCTTCCGCTCCCTTGCAGTAAATTACGGAGTACAAATGAGGCAGTTAATTTTGAACTCAAGGAGTTTTCAAGAACAGCTTAGAGCTCTGAGTCCCGCCTGAAATATTACTGGGAATTATTCGTAGGTACTGACCCTTATAATTGTACATTCAAGTCATTTGTTTAACACTAATCCTCATAGCTAAAATACTTGGCTGGTTGCCTGCTTTGCGGTATGGGGGAGGAAAGCCCCCTTCTCAACTTTACTGAAGTCCAATGAACAGCACATTAAGCAGGGTAATGGTGTGACATAATGGAAGGATTATTTCTATCACATTCATCTCTTGATTGTTTTCCTATATCCAACTTTTCTTGCTTGTTTTCTTTATCTTATTTGTGTAGAAAGTTGTTTTAAGAAACAAAGGGCGCATTCTTTTGTTTGGGTTTTGCCTTCTAAATTCTACGGAGCACATTTTTTTATTCACCCTTTAAAAATAAATTAAGAGCGGTGTGAAGAATTCCGTACGCTTTAATAAAGTTAATATATTGTGTATAATAGCTCTATTTCATCATCGCAATTTGCTTCATTAATCCAAGAATACTTTAGAGAGAAAAGTGCATTTTGTGTAAAGGTGCGTCTCACCAGATATACTGAAGAAAGTTTTAATCAAGGTATTTTTTTTTTAATAAGGAACAATTCGCTTACCTCGTGAATCATCTATTGTGTGTTTAATCCTGACTTTCTACATTTTTTCTATGTTTTTTTAGTTTTACTAGTAATAGTTAGTATAATTATATGTTAACTTGGGATTTATTAATCTCTTACAAGTGTTTAAATAATTTTCTGATTAAAAAAAATATTAGATAAGCTTAGTCTGACAACATAGATGTATTCTGCTTGGAATGCTTTCACTACATATTTTTTTTAACTTTGCATATATGCAAATGACTTTCCAAAATTACTAAAAAAAGTGAATTTCAAAAATAATATTAATAGGATAAACTATTATATATCTTTAGCAATAAAAATTATTCAAATCGAAATCACCCAAACTTTTTTTTTATATAAAAAGATCCATACTTTTCAATGAATTTTTCACTCTTTTTGTATCCAAGACTTCCTAAGAGTTAAATCTTACTTATTGCCCATTTTTTTTAGAAAAAAAGTGTAGCATGATTTTGAATAATCTCAATAATTTCTTTAAGAATATCGCAATCGAGATTCACTGTACTTCAAAATGAATTCCCTTTCTTTGTTTTATTCCTGTAAACAAATAAAAATTTTATGAAAACCATGTTGTATTATCTTTAGTTTATCTGTGCACATATTTATAAAACATAATAAGAACAATTTTTCCTCTTGAATTTTAAATTACAAAGATCAATTTAAATGTAAATAGAAAGGCAGACAATTTTAAATATATTTTCAAAGAGCAGTATTCTGAACGATTTAACCATTCGTGATAAATTTCATGATGTCCTCCCCCAAAAAAAATTAAACTTTTTAGAATTTCTAGTCATATCTATCCTGTTGAAAAATTTATAGCTGGATTATTATTCTAATAAAAATCTAGTGAGATAATACCTGTCAGCCTAACGGTGGACACATTGTAGAAATTATACAACTGTTCAAACTCATTGCTTAAATTGTAAAACTATGCTTTACATCCTTTTTGGTGACTTGGTGACCATATGGATGATTCTGAAAATTGCTGGAGATATCTATGACATCATGATCTATGACGTAAACGGATTTTTCCAGAAAGCTCTGGTATATGGAGGAGGGGTCCCCCTAGGCAAATCGTTCTTGGCGCTCCTCTTCGGTTTAATTATAACTTTTTACTACCTATACCTTATGTAAAAATAAATTTATTACAGTATCACGAAAAATTTTTATATACTGAGAGACAATATATTCCTTATTATATTATTATTGTCTATCACTTACTTGTTCAATTACATTTGATCTTCAGATTTTTATATTTTAAAGAAAAACAGTTAATTTAATTGGTAAATATAAGTATTATTGTGTAGCATAAGATAAATTATTATGTTAATTGTCATATTCACAAATGAATACTTGAATATTTAGTTATTCGTCCAAAATTCATATTTCCTTATTTTGTCAATTTTTCTTTTTTTTAACTCTGTTTTGCATTTTGTGCAAGTAATAACAGCATCGTATTTCTTCTCAGAAAATTTAAAAAGAAAAAAGAGCAAAATAACTAATTTTAAAAATAAAATTTCCAGCTCATAATTAAAAAATGCATCTTTGTTTGAGGAAAAACAGCCAAAACATTTGCAAAATAATTGATTTTAAGAAAGGAATCACACGATATCCTTTACAGGTCGTATAGAAAAATTTACAAACTTTTTTCAGAGACTGCACAACTTGAGGTTCAATTATTAAAATCATTATAAAATAATGATAAAACTGTATTTCTTTTCTTGCCTTTAAGCTGATGCATTTTTCATTTGTCTCATTTTTCCAATGGCTTTAGTTCTTTTACACGTATTTTTATAGTATAATATCAGTAGTACTTATACTGCTTTTTTAGAGCCACTTTATACTTTTTGTTGTCATTAAGGAAAAAGACTCACGTCCTTATGTTTTCCTCGAATCCCTTCTTGGGAGTGAGGATAAATTAGCTTGAAAAAAATGAAAAAATATAATATTGTATTTATTAAATGTAATAGTATGATAAATTATTTTATGTTTTTTGAGAAAAAAATATTTTTGGGGAAAAAATAGCATATTTATTTAAAAGGAAATGCACTCGCTTGTACGTGTAAGAAAGAGGGGAAGGAGGAGAGGAGAAAACTATACTGAAGAGAGAATATGAAATGGAATCAAATACGAAGTTTTTTGAGAGCTTATTAAAAATTTAAAGTAAAATATTTCATTTCTAGAGAAGTGTTAATTCCTCTACAATAAATATTAAGAAAAAAAAATAATTGAGTAGATAATAGGATGGTTATCAAAAAAAAAAAATGTAATTATAAACTAAAAATATTTTGAAATTTTTTTTTTTAAAAAATTTAAAAAACATTCCTATATATATGAAAAATCCCATTTCTCAAGAAAACCAACATAGTATTATTGATTAATTAAATCTCGTAGAATATAAATTTTATTGTTAAAAGCATTTAACTTTAAATCCAGTTTTTAATAGAAAATATTAATTTTCGTATTTACTCTAAAATAAGAGTTTTCACACATTTCCAAAACATATTTACACTCCTATTAAAAATAATAAGCCTAGTGGGTTGAGTGGTAGCGTATTACGCTTTCACGTCACGCGTTCCGGTTCAAACCCTGGGCTAGGGAAGGTCGACTCTGCCGTTCATCCCTTCAGTGGGTCGATAAATGAGTATCAATCTTGCCTGGAAACTAAACACTAAAAGTTTCTGTGTCAGACTGACCACTTGACCAAAACATCTGCTCATGCACCTCAGCGCCCAAGGTCACAAAAACTGAAATGGCCACAGTAGGTTTTGGCCTTCATGGGCTATTGCCCCACTGAGTTTTTATTAAAAATAATAAATATTACTAAATGTGAGAGAGTAATGTAATTAACTTATGCAATAATGATATTTCTAAGAATTTAAACTGTCAAATTATAAACTAACTTATATGCTCTATTCCTCTTGCCTGATTACAGCCGTAGTTTATAAATTTCATAAACAAAGTTTTGAACTCTTTTAGAGATGTAATTCTTAAACTTTTATTATATATATTAAAAAATAAATAGAAATAAAGAAACATTTTAATGTCATTTCTGACGATAAAATTTTATTCAAAACAGCGACTATGTTTTAAACAAATATAAATTTATCTTAAGTAAAAATTGCTTATAAATATCCTTAAAATAAAGTAGAGACCCTTTAAATATTAATTTGCAAGTAATTTTTAAAAAAGAGAAGACGGATTTCTCTCTTGAATCAAAAATAATTATTAAGTTGATGCTTGAATGTAAATCAAATGCTAAAAACAACTTATAAGACGGATAAAAACAGTTTACAATTTTGTTAGTGTGATTCATGCAGACTGGTTTCGAGTTTTAAAAATATATTTTGCAATTCATAGCAACTTGAAAAACTTAGACAGTCTGTAAACGTACAAATTCAGGAAATTGTTTGTTAAAATTGATATATACACATGGAAATAATATTGTAACAATAGCTTCATAAGGCAGTTTGCCTATCAATTTATCTAGTTTTAAGTAAAAACGTCGTCAATGCATAATTACACGTTCTTTAATGCTTTTAGTCTGTAGAAAATGTATATACCGTAAAATCCGGCGTATAATAACGTGCACCTATACTTTCAGGCTGCATTTTTTAATGTTTAGGTATTTCACTGTGTAACGCACCTTTTATTGGAGAAATCTGAAATATACGTGTGCAGTGCTCTTTTTTAAAATTTATATTATTAGTTCCTCTCCCCCTATTATTCTCTCTCCCTATATATATATATATCTTGTTCAAATTTTCAATCATTAAAATACTTTTATTCATCCATTGAAGTTCAAATACATTTTTAAACTTATAGTGGATGACACTTGATGTTAATACAGTTTTTTCAAATATTAGTTCATTAAATTTTTTTTTAAATTTTAAATTTATTCAGTCTTATTTCTGATGAAGTTAGAACTAGCACCAACTGATGGAGCCAAAAAGTTTTTCTAACGAATTTTTTCTTGGCTTCAAATATATTTTTGTAAACTTGTAGTGGATGACACTTGGTGTTGATACAGTTTTTTCAAATATTAATTCATTAATTAAATTTAATTAACTAAAATAAAAAATTTTCTTTGTTGACCAAAGTAGGAATTTACTTAAAATTTTTTTTAACATTATTTGTTTTTAAGTCATTTAATCATGGTGTTATCCCGGCTTTTTGAAAAATAGTAAACTTCTATCAGTGCAACCCTTTGAGCTCGCAAAGTAAGTCATTTCTATTAAATTAACAGTATTTCAATATATGTAGAAGTCTGAATTTTTTATGCTTATTTCATTTATTTATTTTTAAAGCTATCTTTTTTATACCCCACGTATACAGCGCATCCTTAACTTTCGATCTCATTTTTTGTGTTAAAAGTACGCGTTATACATCGGATATTACAGTAATTTCAAAGTATATATAACTAACATAAATGACTCTGTGATACCCAGTTAATGTATTCCGTCGTTGTTGGATTACTTGGATAATTACTTCCAGTATTTCAGAAACTACTAACATATTTAACAGTAAAACGGCATTTTGTATCGATTTATTTAATGCGATAACTGTCATTAAAAAGGGAAAAAAGATTCAAACGTGAAAAATATGACTGATTTAGTTTTTTCTAATACTCTTTGTCAAAACTTTTAGCAAAAAGAGTAGAAGTGTCTTATTCTTACACTCAATCCCACACAATATCCCATGCATCAAGTTAAACCTCATTAGTATTGTGCACAGCAGTTTCTCAAAGTTTCAATATTCACTACTCAATATTTAATAAAAAATTTTATCGCACCCCCCTCATACAATATAACAATGTATTGAATTCAATAATACTAGATTTTGTTGCTAAAATTACTATACGACTTTATCCTCTTAAGTGCCACCGGCGTATATATACATATTTCCGAAGTACGATCCTTTCTATGCACTGTTATTCATAAAATTATTCCGAAGGCTTTGGAATGCAGTAAAAAGTCTTTGCGAAGGATTTACTTATTTAAGAGAAGGTTTTACTTATTTATTCCTTTCCCCTCTCCCCAATACATCACATACTCGCGCCTACGTGGAAAACGGTGGGCATTGGGAAGCGAATCGCGTAACTTTTAATCGGCAGTTAAGGGATTATTTGTAAACAGTACAAAAAAAATATCAAGATGAGTATTAATTTTTGTATATAACTTTATATATGACAAGCCCATGGGTTTACTGGTAATTATTAAACTTATTCTTAACTTAGTATTGTTAAATTAATTATAAAATACATTTTGTAGCATTGTTACATTTATAAGTGTAATATATTAGTGTAAATGCGCGTATTTTATTTTTTGTTATGTATTTTATTATTTTTTTTTATTATGTTTTTAGAATGTATTTTATTTACTTTCAGTAAATTAATAATTTTTTAAAATAATATTTTGTTTTCGACTTTTCAATATGCTCACGCCCCTTCATAGAGTTGTCACGTCCCCCAAGAGGGTGCGCCCCACAGTTTGAGAAACGCTGGTGTACAGGCCTTTCCCACAAAGCAAAAAAGGTACCAGTTTTTTAAAACAGAGAACAAAAATTGCAATAAATTGATATTCTTCTCGTAATTTAAATACAGGCGCCCCCCCCCCGACATATCACCAATAAGTACTAATACTTGAAAGATATGACTGATTATTTTTTCTAATACTCTTTTTCAAAACTTTTAGCAAAAAGAGTAGAAAATGCCTTATTCTTACACTCAATCCCACATAATATCCCGTGCATCAAGTTAAAACTCATTAGTGTTGCGTACAGGTCTTTCCCACAAAGCAAAAAAAGTACCTGTTGTTTAAAAATTGCAATATTCTTCTCGGAATGTAAAACAGACCCCCTCCGATATTTCACCAATGAGTGATAATACGTGAAAAACATGACTGATTTAGTTTTTTCTAATACTCTTTGTCAAAACCTGTAGCAAAAAGTGTAGAAAATGTCTTATTCTTACACTCAATCCTACATAATATCTCATGCATCAAGTTAAAACTGATTAGTATTGTGTACACCTTTCCCACAAAGCAAAAAAGTACCTGTTGTTTAAAACAGAGAACAAAAATTGCTAGGAATTCATATCCTTCTCGTAATTTAAATATAGACCCCCGATATATCCAGTGAGTGCTAATACGTGGAAAATATGACTGATTTATTTTTTTCTAGTACTTTTTGTCAAAACCTTTAGCAAAAAGAGCATAAAATATCTTATTCTTACACTCAATCCCACATAATATCTCATGCATCAAGTTAAAACTCATTAGTATTGTGTACAGGCATTTCCCACAAAGCAAAAAGGTACCTGTTGTTTAAAACAGAGAATAAAAATTGCAATGAATTAATATCCTTCTCGTAATTTAAATACAGACCCCCCGATATATCACCAATGAGTGCTAAATTATTCAGCTAGTTGGTACCAAAAGCTTATCTCCCTTCTTAACCTCAATAAGTAGGGACGAGGTAGAGGAGGGTAGAGGTGGGGGAAGAGGTTGGAGGGAGAAGAGAGAAAAAAAACTTTAATCGAGACGTTTCCGTTGATAATAACGAAGTTTTTGAAAGTATTGACTTTCATTTTTTTCCCCGTCTCCAAAAATATATAAGACAGCGGTGTTCCATTATTGATCTAAGGCCTTAGTAAGTTTAATGTCGTTACAAAATGTTTGCCACTCCATTCTTAATTAAAAACGTTTTCTTATTTTCGCTTTTTTTTTCACACACTAGGTTATTTTCTTCTTTCGTTAGTCTTTCCTTCCTCCTTTTTTTTTACATGGTTTATCATTTTTTCATTTTCTTATTATAATCAGAAAAGGAAAAATGTTTATCGCTTTTTTTTAATCCCTGGACTTAGTGGATTTTCTTTATTAAATTGAGGATGAGCCCGCTTTCCTTTTGTTGTTGATTGCTTTTCTTTCTTTTTCTGGGAGCTTGGAGGAGGTTTCAACAGATAATTTAATTATAAAAGTTTTCAGTTTTAACGTGGACTCAATGTATCCTGTGATTACTTCAAAATTTCTTCGAGTTTAGATAAATAAGTATAACGCTACATTGAAAAGACGCATTTGTCTTATCGAAAGATAATCAATATTTTCATTTTTTCCTTATTAGTGCTTACGGTTTGTGCAAGTGACAATTCTATAGCATCACTCTTTCGTTACATAATTAAATTTTCTTATCAAAGCAAATTCGTTCTTTCCTATGGATTTAAACTTTTTATTTATTTATTTATTTTTGTAAAGAATTATAAGTTTAAAAATAAAGTTTTTCTTACGATGTAGATACTGCACCATACTTTTTCATTCATAAAAGTTTTTTTTTTTTTAGATATATATCTACTCGATCTATTGCGGTATAGACATAATGTTTTAATAAATCCTATGCTTCTTCAATTCCTACTATTAGTTCATACTCTCCCTATACATATTACAATACATATCTTGTTCAAATTTTCAATTCTTAAGAAAACACTTTTTATTCATCACTTTAAGTTCAAATGCATTTTTTAAAGCATGTAGTGAATGACACTTGATGTTAATACTGTTTTTTCAAATATTAATTCATTAATTAAATTTTAACTGATTAGTTATAGCTTAAGTCGTATGGCTCTAAATATATTTCAGTCACTATTATTCCTCTTGATGGCAGCACCATTGGGTAAAACAGCTTTTGTTCAATTTTGTGATGAAGATTTAACTTAATCTGAATAATTATATGCCAGTTAGACGTCAGCATTCCTTTTACACTGGTTTAAAGATAAAGTCTTGCCTATTATATTCAACGTTTATTAAAAAATGTAATTACAAATTTAATGTGGTTAAAAAGTTTTTAAAGTTAATTAAAAAGATGTTTACCATTTAATATTGCGATTCTGTCATATGTATATACATATTTATATTAATTGAAATTATTTTATAAAAAGTAACCAAAAATTTTTTTTTGTTAGCCTAAGTAGGAATTCACGGAAAAAAATATATATTACTTATTCTCTCTCAATGAATTTAATATTCCACAAAAATTAATTAAACTTGTTACATCAATTACATTTTTATCCATTTCGCTATTAGTTAAAATAAATGATGTCAGTAATGGTACATTAATTAAATACACTCAGTCATTAGTGAACAATTTATTCCGAAAATTTTTATTTTTGCTTTCTTTTAAAGGCATGATAATTTTTTTTTTAATTAAAAATCCTGAAATAGGTGAAATTTAAATTCGGATGGAAAACCGAATGGTATAACGCATTGAAGTATTCACAGACATCATTAAATATAATATTTAATATGTAATTAAGTGAAATTCATCCTTATAATTAATTTTAATGATTGACTGTTTATCAACGTCACGCATATAGCTCAGATCTCTGTACAGAGGCTCAACTAGAATTTTTGAAATATATAACTTAGAAGTGGATTTGTCCATGTTTTGCGACAACAGAGGGGAGAAATTTTAAGAAAAAAACGCCGGTAATTATTTCAATGGGTTGTAACTCTGAAAATAATGTGAATTTTTCGAAAATCATATTTGAGCCTCTGTGCAGAGGTTTGAGCTATACACAGGCAAAATATTATTTTATAAAAGCATTTTTGACAAAAGGAGAACATTTTGAAAAAAGATTATTCTAAGTTAATTTTTTGTCGAAGTATTGTATTTAAATAATTGTTTTTTGTCAAAATGTGTCCTTAAAACAATTTCATACATGTATTCTAATGTATGAGACACTAAATATCATGAAAATTATCCGTTTATGCACTTTTTTAAAATCACGGTTCCGAACGTAGTCGGATACCTTAACATATATAAAGGTACGAAGTTAAACGTTATTGTTCCCATGGCTGGCCATACCTGAAGGAACCCTATTATAAATCAACTTTTTCAAACTTTTCTCCCATTTATAAACATCTAAAATCATTATCATCGCACCTAAATAAATTCGTTATGCGAACTTATACACTGTTTCAACCGGTGCCTACAGGAACTCATGAGTTAATCTTAAACTTGTCATATTTCTTATTTATTTCTTTTACACCGGCTTGGTCTTAAAATATTTTAAACATCTTAAAATATAAGAATATGTTTTGTTTGTTTCAAAAATTACAATTTAAATAGCCGATGGTCACTACTTTTTACGCATGACGTGTATACTCGTCAACACAGTTAACTGATTAAAAAAAGCTGACGCATCTACAATTAAATAATAGCATTTTCGATAACAAAATGTAGGTATAATAATTCCCGATGTCCTTTTAATATTGAATCAAAGTGTTTTTCCTTTTATGGGCATACAGAGGCACACACAGACTACTTTCAAGGGGCTTATACCTTACGTGGGGAACTTTTTTACCATTACAGGCGACATATGAATTTAGCAGCACTGTACATATAAATTTTTATGAAATTATTACAGTTTTTATTAATTGTAATAATTTGGTGCGTTATACAGAAATATTATTTAAAAAATTAAATCATTATTTATTTATTATTTGACGTAAAAAGTTACAATGTAAAATATTTTTGTGTTGAAATAAAGGTAAAATTTTGTTATAACATTAATCATTGATTATTATTTTTTTTATATTATTAAATTCATAGATACCACTGTAATTTTTTTTTATTTCACTGTTGGTATCTTTATTTATGTGAGCATATTTTTTATCCAGATTTTTAAAATTTAATAGCCAACTACATGTTTAAATACCACTTCAAATAAAAATAGCAAAGTAGAAGTATTTTTTAATAAATTGAACATTATATAATGAAACACAATAGAAAAATAGTAGTATTAAATTATAAATAACTGTCACAGCAACAATTCCTAAAATAATTTGAAAATCCGATGAAAAATAGATACATACATTCATGCTACTTTTTAATTAATTCAATTGATTTGAAAATTGTTGCAATCTGTAAAATTAAATATTAATTAATATAAGTGCTTTATGAAAGCCACACGAGAAACTCACGAAGGCCCCGGGTTCCTCACCTCTGGTTTATACTAAAAATGTATGAAAGCATCGATGCTAAAAATTAAATCTTTAAGCTAAAAATTAATCTTTACGCTAAAAATTAAAAATCTGTTGATCTATGGGATGGGTTTAAGCAACCAAGCCACACTCTTTTGTACACCACTATAAGTGCTAATATAGATCAGTTCGGTTGACGAAGCAAGTATTTATTTTGACATGACCATTCACTTTATTTTGATAGTGGTTCTTGTATGCTACTAAAATAATCGAACATTTTTGGTGAAAAAATTTTATAATTAAATACATTTGTGATTTTTATAGTATAAAATTTGCATTATGTTTGCATCGTATATAAAATAATAAAATATATATAGTATAAAATGTTTTGTAATCCGTATAACAAAATAAGCAGATTTGCCGCCTGCTGGATTGTTTTTGTATTGTGCATGCACGACACAATGTAAAATCTGTATAATTTTAGTACCCTAGCATTTTTCCGTAACCTTAATAAAATGTAGATTTTTTTTTTATTAGTTTTGAAGAGAAGAACGTGATCAGTTTTTTTTTCGAAAAACGATAAAACATTCATTTATAGATATATTTTTAATAAACTTTTAAAACTGCTTTCTGATCTTCATTTCAATATTTTTCCTGTTTTTTTTAATTTTGCCAATTTATATATTTTAAAATTTTTTAATTAAATGATTATATATATATATATATATATATATAAAAGGAAAGATTTTTTGTATAATATATCAAAACCAGAAATAAAATAGATAATGAAATAAAAAAAAAAACCCCCAAAAAAAAGTAAAAAAAAATAAACATGAAGATGGGAATTTATAAAAAAATACAAAAAAAAAAAAAAAAAAATGCAAAGAAAGGAACTAAAAAAAAAGAACCCAGGAGTCGGGGAAAAATTTTGCCCTTGGGGGCCCGGAATAAGTGGGGTTAAAAGTTTGAAGGCCCCAACCACCCCCCTTTGAAACCCTCGGTAAGAAAACCAAATAAAATAAACAAAAATTAAAAAGTATAAAAAAAAACCTCACAGAAAGTATGATAAAACCACGGGACTGCTATTCTGCAAAAAAGTTCCCCCCAAATTTTTAAAAGCAAAAAAAACCCCAAAAACAATTGCGTAAGAAAAGTATTTTTCAAAAAAAAAAATTAAAAAAAATTTTTTTTACTCACAGATTTTTCCAAGAGAATCAAGAGTTTTGAAATTAATGAAAACCAATTACCCAAATTTTAAGTTAAAAACCTGAATATATATAAACTCATTTTTTGAACTACCTTTACAAAAAAAGCCAGCAAGAAATCCCAAAAAGAGATGACAATCAAATTTGGTAGGTTTTTAAATTTGGGTTGATTGTCAAAAATGTGTAAGATGTTCAGGATATATATACATATATATATATATATATAAAGATATCTCTTTTTTATAAAACTACCCAAATAAAATATACATTTTTTTTTAGTTTAGATATTTCGTTCTTAAGTTTTAAATAGTTTAATTTTAACTATATACATATATTTGTTTTCACATGAGAAATTCAAAATCACTAACAATAAGTATCCTTGCGATATTTTTCATTTCTTCGGTACCTTACAAACTAAACAAAGGCAGAAAAAAAATTAATCATTTTGCATTTATATTAAAGCCCGAAACAATGCATAGAATTGTTTCAATTTAAAATTTTATTTTTTCTTTTGTTTTATAAAAAATATTGAAGTAAAAATTCACACACACATTTCGTTTTTTATTACAGAGAAATTATTAAATCATCGTTCAAACCGAATTTCAAAAGGAATGGTTACAAAAAAGTTCGCTGCTCATGTGCAGGGGATAGTTATGTACGAAACATATTTGATAGTATTGGAGATAAAAATGCAATCATAAAACGTGTATTGAAAGAATAATGAGACAATTTATGTATGGTAGCATGCTCTGCATTCACATAAAATTCGATACTAGGAAAAACCTGGAATTACCATTTTCCCAATAGTTTTTCACCCTAATAATTAACAGAGCTGTGCAACAATGAATGAAAAAAATCGTTCAATTAATCGTCCTCAGATCTAGGCTCGGATCTTCTCATTTATCTGTTTCATAATCACGAATTTTTTACTTCTCATTAGTTGCTTTGGTGTGAAATGGTGTAATGCAACTCTTATTCGGTTTTGAAAATTTTCTGGTTTCCCTTTTTCTTGTTATTATCGGGGTCAATAGTTCTTGTCCAAAGAGAAAACCAATGTATTGTATTCTAATATCTACATTAGATACAACGTTGAATATTTAAATGCAGTATTTCAACTTATATAGGGATAGTCTTTATTTTTAAATACAGTTAATTTTCACTAGAAAAGTTTTCTACCTGAGATTTGTTCTCATGCCGAGAAATATTTCATAGATTAACACAAAGGTGGCCAACTCGAGGCACGTGTGCCACAGTGTCGTACGGTGGAGTTGTCACGGGGGCACGAGAAGACATATTGACAAATTAAAAAAAAATTTGAAAAGATATTAAATAACTATTTTTTTACAATTTTATTGAAATGGGGCTCTCTCTGTCAGACAAAAAAAACCCCTCAAAATCTGGATCAAAAATGTTTGTGAATAAATGCTTTGTGCTCTGAACATAAAATAATAATCTAATTTTCTTAGCATCTGCAAGAGCTCATCCTAATATAGAATTAATAATAAAAAAAATAGTAATTCAAAATCCCCACATTAAGTAAGTACTGAGCGTTTGTAATTATTTTGAATTAAATGATTCAAATGACTCATTTTTATATTTTATACCAAACTCATTGATTGAACTTGTAAAAAGTTTATTAACTATAAAACTTAATTTTGTACTTTCGCCTTTAATATTATATTTAAATTTCGACCACATAAAGTAGCATTAAAGGAGTGGTATTTGCGTAAAAAAATCCCATAATAAGCCTATAAGTGACACTTTTCCATATTTCTTTGATGGAAAAATTTAAAGTAGCACGCGTAATTATTATTATTTTTTTTATCAAATAAAGGCCCTCTTCCCCAAAAGAGGTTGGCCATCCCTGGATTAACATATAAATCAAGGATGGAGAAGCTTTTTTAGGGGGAGGGAGCAAAAAAAAAAATAAATAAATAAGTAAATAAAAAAATTGGTGGATCAGTACTCTTATTATAAGTCCCAATGAACACTAAAAAAATAGTACTTTTAGAAATTTTTTAATACTAATCCTGTATGAACTGAGCTGTGTGTGAATAGTGTATTTCTAATTTTTCTTATTCTAATTTAACTTACATAGATAAGCTAATATGAATATAGTTAATTTTTATGCATGCATATTTATTAAAATAAGATCCACTTTTGCATATGCATAAGTTCTAAACCAATTTTCATGAAAATTCCTTTTAATTGTGTTTTACACACATGCCAAAAATGTTCACCTTTTTATGAAAATATTCACATTTGCAAAAGTGGAACACTCAGATGAATATTTTTAAGCGCTGAAATTAAAAAATTCTGCATGATTATCTTAAAATCTGTGAAAAGTCTGATAGAATCTCTAGGGAGGGAACACAATTTGCTCATCTCTAGTATAAACGGTAATACAGAACAAATTTTTGATAATTCACGCTGAAAGTAAAAATAAAAAAAAAAATCACGTGGCTAAGTGAATAAATAATTCATATGTTTAAAGAATAAAAAAAGTGGATGCAATATTACCTACATCAGTGCTTCTGAAGCTTTCAATATTGGTGACTCAATTTTCAATCATAATTTTCATCGTGCCCCCTCCCTCATACAATGACAATGTATTGAATGCAATAATAATGTACTTTAACGCTAAAACTACAATATGACCTTAATAAGAGACCATACAAATTATCAATATAAGTATTAAATTTTGTATTGCTACTTTTAAGTAATAAATATTTTAAGTAACTTTTTATAGTTCAGAGAATATACATTGCTTCACTTACTTTCAATAAGTTAACAATTTTTTTTAAATGATCTGACTTTCCGATATCCTCCCTCACGAAAGATTTTCACGCCCCCTTAAGGAGACACGCCCCACAGTTTGATAAACGCTATCCTACATTATTATTTTAGTAACTAATTTGAGAAGAAGGAAGGATGAAAAAAATGAGAGGCAACATTTTAAATCTCTCTTTGTGTGTGTGTGTGGTAAAGGTTATGCAAAAAAAATTTCAAGCTCGGTTTCTCGTTCACCAATGAACTTAGTAGATTCTCACGAGCAGAAGAAACGACAAAAAAAAAAAAAAGAAAGAAAAAAGAAAATGATTAATAAAAAGTAATATGTAAAATACAGTAGCGCACACAGGAATTTTTCAAGGGGGTCCGAGGTTGAAAGTTCATCATTCTTGTATCATGCTATTTTTGATTTTGTCGATTTTCAGGAACAAAACACAGTAAAAAACTAATTATTGAATAAATAATTAGCATTAATTAATAAAAATAATCATTAATAACAAATATGTAATTAAATTTTACGTATTATATACTTAGAGTTATAACCAGTCGGAAAAAAATCAAGGGCTTGGGGTGGGGTCCGGACCCCCAGGACCATTTTACAATTTTCTTCGTTAAATGACCTAAAATAGCGAAATGCTTCTATTTAACGAACATTTTCTCTTGGGATTCGATTTTTTATCTCCTTATTTTTAAAATATTCCTGAATATTTCAAATTATTATATCTTTTAACACATTTTATGGTGGTCAGTTACCTTGATCTGGTTTTAAAATGTGTCTAACTCAAGTAGATATATGAAATTACCTTAATTCTCTGAGCATTTCATTTTTTAAATCAGAAAACTCAGACTTTATCAGTAATTAAATTTAGGAACGCATGTGATAATTTATGCCTTAAATTACTGGTTATAAAGTAACATATGTCTAAAATTACTTTCAGTTTGAAATTAGAAAATTTCATTAAAATTCATTAATTTTAACACAAAATAATTTTTTAAAAAGTTGAAAATACAATGTATTTATGGACAATATTTTTATCCTCTTACTTTACTTGCAGATTTCTTTTTTTGGTGGGTAAAATATATAAAAATAAATAGATACTAATTTACACAAATTGGAGAGATAGTTGCTTTTTTTTTAAATAATATATAGTTATGAATTTAAAGTTTGTTTTATATGTGATTTATAAAATATATTGAAAGACAAATCTCTATTTAACGAATTTTCCACATAATGAACGTTTTTCGGGATTTAGCGACTTCATTAAGTATATGTTTGACTATTTTTTGAAATATGAATGTTTAGCCATAGGCTTCAATCTCTAAATAAACTATTTTTTAAGGTATCCGACTACGTTCGGAACCGTGATTTTAAAAAGCGTAAAATGGAAAAATATTTACGATATTTAGTGTCACTTAGATTAGAAAATGTATATAAAATTGTTTTAAGAATAGTATTACAATAAAAAATTATTTAAGTACAATATTTTGAGAAAAAATGAACATAGAATGACCAATTGTCAAAATATTCTCCTTTTGTGAAAAATGCTTCTATTATAATAATATTTTCCCTGTATATAGCTCAGATCTCTGTACAGAGGCTCAACTAGAATTTTTGAAATATGATATTTAGAAGTGGGTTTATCCATGTTTTACGACAAGAGAGGGAAGAAATTTTAAGAAAAAAACGCCGATAATTATTTCAATTGGTTGTAACTGTGAAAATAATGTGAATTTTTTTAAAAAATAGTCCAGATTCTCTTGAGAAGTCTTTACTTTATATAAGCAAAATATTTTTATTTTAGAAGCATTTTTTATAAAAGGAGAACATTTTGAAAAAAGGTAATTCTTAGTTACTTTTTTGCCAAAATATTGTATTTAAATAATTTTTTTTCAAATGTCCTTATATAAAACAATTATATACATATATTCTAATCTAAGTGTGACACTAAATATCACACATGAAAATTATCAATTTATGCCCTTCTTTAAAATCACGGTTCCGAACGTAGTCGGATACCTTAATGTTTTACTTATATATAAGCTATTATTTTAAACTCTAACGGTGATACATAATTTTTACTTCACTTGGTCCATTTTTTTATTTCGTTTCTGGTAATTGGTCTAATTCTTTATACTTCAAAGGCCCCGATTTCAAAGGGAGGAAAATACGAGGAAGTTTTTTCCAATGATATTCTGGTATCCTTCACAAAATGTGAATTGTCATAGATCTGTGACGGTCCAATGGCAGTCCAGGGACAGGATCAGATAATGGTGTGGTTGTAATTGGACCCGTGTATATTAGTAACAGGAAGGGTCGCTTAAAAGGGAAGGGATGGGGCCTCACTGGCGCCAAGCAGAGCAGACAACTCAATCAAGAAAGAGTTCAGCTGCAAATTGAGAATAACAGTTACAGATCACATAAACATATTTGTTTTATTGCTTCAGAATGTCGGACGGGATGCCAGCGAAAAAAAATTCTATTATTTCAATGTCCTGAATATTTTTCGAAAAGGAAAATAACACCTAATTCCATTTGGAATTTTTTAAAATTTATGCTCAACTTATTGTCTATGTTTTTATTTATATTTCTTTTGTTTAAAAGGCTGTCTCAATCTAAAGTTAAAGAATATAAAATTAGACACACACACACACACACACAGCTTTTTACATAGAAAAATGCCATACTATTAATATAAGGTGAGCGTGATTGTAATCTCTAATACCTGTTTAGCCTCGGAATTCAGGAGAATTCAATAAATATGTAGTATTTCAATTAAATAAATAAAAAAAAAGCTAAAATTTATTTGGAATTCAAGTGCAAAGAATAAAATATAATACATTCTTTTCACAAGAAATAATTTAATGATTCTTACTAAGAATAGTATATGAAATATATTGCTGTCTCTTCTCAATTTACTTAAGTCAGACTAATATAAATTTGATCTGTTTAAAAAAAAACACTAGATAAAAGCAAACTTAAATAAACAATGTTTAAAAAACATTGAAAAGTGTTTATGGAACTACAGAGTATAGATGAAGAATGATGTTTAACTTTTGTAAAAAAAACTTGTACTTTGGAAATCTTTTAAATAATTATATAGAATTGCCAATATTATATATCTATAGGGTGATTATATATAATTAAACTTTCCCTATAAATAGTCTCCTTTAGCTATAATAGGTAAGCAGATTCCCAGCAAGGGACTGTGCACATGATGTTCGCAAGAAATTTTTTAAGTTCGAAAACGTCCACCAGGTGATGCTTTTCATGATAAAAAATGGCAAATGTAACAAAGGGGAAATGAGCTATATAGAATACATGAACAATGTGAACATTTATTGGCTGGTTTTGGATCATCATGTTATGAAACAAGGGTAGGAAAATGAATTGCAGTACTTCTATGCTGAATATGGGAAAAACAATTAAGCTTTTACACAGAATCAGATACATATTATGACTAAATATCAGAATTGGAGCAACTGTTAATCGTGCTTAGGATAATGTAATGAAAATTACTCAATGTGGCCGTCATCGTTAAGCTGTACCTTTCAAAGCGATGGGCAATGTGTTCGACATCAGCTTATTAAATGTTTCGTACATAAAATGTAATAGATTTCTTCAAGTCTACCAAAGTCACAACACATCCATAACAAACCAGATTTTTTTAAAGGGTTTGTATCCACAAAAATCGCAGAGTCAAGAGAGAGAGAGAGAGAGTTGCGGGATATCCCCACCAATCAAAAAACAACTGATGGACATCCTATTGTTTCCTCACCTTTACATTTTACTGCTTATGAACCTTATACTAACTTGTTCATATTGCTTACGTGTTTCGTGAGGGACATTTCCTTTCTTAAATGTTCCGTTTTCCCATGCAAACTGCAACCGAGTGGACATTTAAGATTTGTGTTTGTTTTTTTAATTCTCGACCTGTGTGTGTATCTCTTGTATATCGCCTATACCGTGTATGGTGACAATCCTCTCACATATTTTAGCCGGAAAATGTTGTTTTTAAGGGAAGTTTAATTATTACTACCCTATATACATGTATGTATTCTTGTGTATGCATGTCTGAGTGTGTACCTCAGTGAATAGTTTTGTGACGTGCATTATATTGATACGGTACGTTTCCATATAGGTACAAAAGTTCCATTGTTTATGACAGATATAGTTATTGTTGTATGATGCTTTTCTTGAACATGTTTGTTAATTCAATAACTGTGCAAAGAAACTTACATAAAAACTTCTGTATAAAGAATCGTAAAACTCATATTGCTTCTTTAAGTCTGTCGTAGTTCTCGTAAATTTACTTAAAGTAACCAAGGGATTAATTCTTGTCTTTCCATTCTATGAATTTCCCTTTCTTACATTTCTCTAAATCAAACACAAGTTGTTTTTTGTTGTTGTTGTTTAAATTCACGAGCGTTTAGTGCAGCTTGACTAAAGCAATGTAACCAACCCATCATTCTGCCAATAAAATCACTCATCCGTCATAGATTAACCCCTTAAGAGATCCTATTTTTTACCCAAAATGCTTTAAATAAAAGGCTCCTTTTTTTGTTTATTACTAAACACTATACTAATTCCCTCTTTTACCACAAAGAAATGCTGGACAAAAAGCAGACAAACAGCATCACCTTTTCAAAATACTAGCACTAAATAATACACCATAAAATTAAAAAAAAAAAAAGATCAAATCAAAGAAAGAAAGAAAGTATCTGAGCCCATACGTCGTACGGGCAAACCGATTGCTGCCAACTTTCGGTAGCCCATACGTTGTACAAGCAAACCACTTAAGGGGTTAAGCTTTAAAACATAAATTTTTCAGTCTGGGGAACATTTTAAAGCCATCTGTGTTAATATTTATGCATAAATATATCATTAAATAAAAAATTAATTAATTTGTTTAAAGTTACTTAAAAAAGGTACTAATATTTTTTAAAAAATTCAAATTACATGAAAAACATGATTTTTTTTTTCTTTTTCAATCACTTTCGTCTTTTTAAATTAATTTCTAAATGCATTGGATTGTTAGATTATGTGGATGCTCACTATTTTATATGTATTGCATGAATTTCGTTTAAGATATTTTTTAAGGATAAGACGCAAACATCAACTTAAAGCCTCTTAATACATTCTGAGTTTGTCCAGAATAAACAATTTACTAATTTTACATCTTCTGCGAAACTATGTAACATTGAAACGACTGGCGTAACATCTGAGGGGGACCTGTATCAAAATTCCTTCAGGGCCCTTTTTTAGATGTGGGACATTTTAGTGTGACTGTAGTTACACATGTTGGGGTCCCCGTATCATTGATACGGCTGACACGGTGGTAGCTACGCCCCTGAGAAACTAAAAGTTTTGTAATGAATTATTAAACTTACTTATTTTATTTCATATACAGATAGTATATTGATACAAAATAAATAAATAAATTGAAAATTAGATAAGTTGACAAGATTGTCTTTGCAATGAATTTCAAATTTAAATGTAATTTTTATATAGAAAGATATTAATTTAAACTTGAGTAAGATCATTTTAACTTATTAATACATATTTCGAGAAAATTTCTTTTTTTTTAAAAAGCCCTATATAAGATCAAAAGAACTCCCCTCCTATCTTTTATTACGTGTATTATTAGTAATTAAGTTAAGTGTATAATTAAGTATAATATTATGTAACTAGCACAAACTCTCTCTTAACTAGCTATCTTAAAGTTTTGTAGAATCCCTTTTATAACACAACGGTTTTATAATTAAATTGATCAAACAGCAGTAGCGCACACAAAAATTTTTCAGGGTCGAAAGTCCACCATTTTGGTATCATGCTCAAATGCGTCGCCTAACATGATTCTTTTGATTTTGTCGATTTTAGGGAACAAAAACAATACAAAATTAATTACTGAATAAATAATTAGCATTAATTGATAACATTAATTAATAATAACAAATACATAATTAAAATTTACGTAATATATACATAGGATTATAACCAATCGAAAAAAAACAAGTATGGGGGTCCTGATCCTAGGACAACCCCCTTGTGTGCACCACTGTCAAACAGTAATTTAATAACGACGTTTAAATGTTTTACTAAAGGCTTTGTTTATCGCTGTAATATTTTTATAAATGTCAAACAACTTTCAGAAAACTTATATATATAGTTGTTAAGAAAAAAGTATTTCGTTTTTTTCATACACGTATTTATCAATATTAAGATATAAATTTGATGTTTATCTCCGGTCTAAAAAATTGCTTTGCTCTAAGCGACGGCCAAAAGAGAAAAGCAATATATATTTAGTACATATATATCCTTTCGGCACGCCTGGATCTCAAATCGCATTTTAGTTCTTTTAAATTGTCAGGAGAAAACGTCAAGAAACATCTTCGTCACCTATTGAAGCATGAATCACCTTGTAACACGTTCTTCTTTACATTTGCAAAGAGAACCTAAATGTATTTAACCATTCAAAGGAATAATAATAATAAAAAAAAGCGTTAGAAAAAAGCAATGAAAAATTCCATACATTAAAATCTTGAATCGAGAGTTCCTTTAGTCTTCTTCCTCATGATGGAAACATTGTTTTTAAGAACGCAAGAAAGAAAGAGCGAGAAATAAGAAATGAAAAGTGCGTAAAAAAAGAAAACAAAAAGAAGCGAGGGAGGAGGAACGAGAAGAAAAAATACCGATAATTCAAATCGGGTACTGATTTCAGGATGAACAAATGATTATTGGTACAGGGGCTTTCTTTTCAGTTTATTTTGTTCTTTTTTTCTTCTGTTCTTTCTTATCCTTTCATTCTTTTGCCATTCAAAAACAAAGCAAAGCTGGACTGAGGGGGTGAGTAAAAGGGTGCGTTAGAAAAAAAATGGGGCTAAAAGAAATGAAAAGACAAACGAGAAAATAAATAAAATAAAATAAAATAAAATAAAAATCTCTCGAATGATAGATAGATAGTTTAATAGTGAGGGAATGATAGTACGAGGGTTTCGGCTCTCTCTCTCTCTCTCAGCCAGTATCTATAAGTTTCCTTCACGGAAAGACTGAAAAAGTTCAGAGTGTTTGGATATTGGCACTGCTGAAAGACAAAGAACATTCAGAGATCAATAATATTTCTTGGTCCTTTGCATTCACTTTGTATTTTTTCCCCTTGTCTCTTTCTTTTTGTTCTCAATAACGTGTCTTCGGGACAAAATCAAAAATGAGCATAGAAAATAGATGAATGGTTTTTTAAATTCATTTTTTAGTGGGGGAGGGGGATGGTTATTTTGAAATCTGTGTGAAGTGGAAGGATTTTTTAAAAGAATTTTGGAGCTACTTATGATAAAAAAATATCGTGAATTAAAAATACGATGATTAATTAATTTAAGGGCGGAGATATGTCTCATTCAACCAGTGTGAGAGTTCGCAGAATTGAGATTTTTCTAACTTAGAAAATAATTTTCTCTTAATTCTTTTAAATTCCAGGGTTGTTAGTTATTCAGCTTGGAATAACTTTTTAAATCTGAATGGAAACTAATTATTATTCGTTCCTGCCTATGACTTTGGGGAAACACTACATACGCTTACACATACTTTAATAACAATTAAATAAGTTAAAAACAAATTCGATTTTTATGAAAGAATATTAACAAACTATATAGTTTTAACACAAAATATTATCTTTAACTTTAAACTACTTTAGATTTTATTTATTTACTTTAGATTTTTGTGTTTAAAAAATGTGTTTCATAAAAAAAACTTTTTTGTTCTCGTCGCTTATTTCCTAAATAAAATATTTAATTCCTTTGCTGTTGTTGGCGTTTTGTTTCCAATATATGTACATATCATATATAAATTCCGTAGTATTTTGCATATATATATATATATCTATATAAATACATCTAATAATTCACTTTAATTTTCTCTCGGTTTTATTTAATTCTTGAGCTCTCCAAGACTTTGTGTGAAAAATAATTTTTAGTTTACCAGCCTAACAGGAAAAATTTCATTAACAATAACCTTATCTCCAAAAAAACTGCCCCGTTTGCTTTTTTAAAACAAGATGGTGCAGTATTGCATCATCACCAATCACAAAAGTCTTCCCCGAAAATCATATGATTCTAAAAGTTTCCGGTTTAAAAAAATCATAAAAGCTGAAACCTCCGGAGCGTGCAAAGAACGCTTTTGTGCAATGTCCTAGATGTTCGCACGAAGGTTCGTTTGTGTTGTTCGTTTTGTGTGTGTAAAATAGAACACACACAGATTTTAAAATAGAAAAATGTTTCCTCGTCAATCCATTCAACGACTGCAACGAATCAAAAGCTTCTACACAGTGTAATGTCTTAAGTCAAGTGAAATCTTTATATATATGTGTACGTGTTAGAGAGAGATGATTAACCTGAGATAAAGGAGAAGATAATATTAAATTACCCAGCGGAAAAATCAAATATGGTTTCATGCGTTATAATTTTAAAACTTAAGGAATCATTCAATAATGATAAAAAAAGAGAAAGGGAAAAAATAATTCTACTGTTAAATTAATAAATAAAAAACTTTTAATAGTGTAATATATGAAGAATAAAATTTTTAAAGTATAATAAATATATAATTCCCTTTCTCAGCAAAATATTGGAATTATTAACAAACAAAGGGAAAAAAATCAAATGTATAAGTCATTAATGTTCGTTAAAATTAAATGTTTTTAAAAGTATGCTTGATTTTTTAATCACAGTAAGAATCTCTTATTTACAGCTAAAGAAAATGTATTTATGTTTCTATTTAAGGCAATTTTTATGCGAACGCCTATTTAAATCATAAATTTTGTTGTATATTTTTTTTTTACTTTTGTTATATAGAATAATAAATTTAACAAGTAAAATATTAAACATTAAATATATTTTTTATATATAATTCATATACGTTTTTGTAACAAAACGTAATTGATTTATACCGAGATATTTTGCCACGACTGATTTTCATCAGATACTCATATCCTATGCAAATGTGACTAAATATATTTCGTTTATGGAGGAAAAACGACTAAATTTTTACTGTTCTCTTAAAAATATGTTTTAATGATGCACTTAAAATGTTATTAATTTACCCTCTTAAATTTACTCAGTATTTTTCATCTAATGTATGATTTCCCTCTGTGTAGAGGGGAGTGATGCACGTTAAATCTGTTGAGGCTCAATGCCCTCCCCTTAGCGTGGTGTGGTAGTTAGAAGAGGTGCCAGCTCAGGTGTCGTCCTTGTCACTTGACCGAATATGTGCGCATTTTGTATGATTGAAAACTTTCCTTCTGCTAGTAATTGTTTTATAACTTTTTCTTCTTTTTAGTTTATATATAAAATTTGTATCCTAATATATGCTTATATAATTTTGAACTAATATGTAATTGGTGTTCTTTTTTAATTTTTTTTCAATATCTTATAGTGTATTTTAATTAAACATCTTGCGTTTATTTCATGAATATATGTGGAAAGGGAAAAAGAATCACTTTATTACTGAATATATTTTCTTCACGGAACATTTTGAATTTATTTTTTTTAAAAAAAGAAATGAGCTATACTCATAATTATTTTTTCATCATTAAATACATTTGCTACTTTTAAAATGTCACAACTTTAAAATTGCTTCTAAATTAAATTTCATTTTTGCCACTTTTTATATATACTAAGTTAATTATAGATTTTATTTATGAACTTCAAACTAGATTCACGACTTAAAATGTTTTCTTCGTTCTAATTTTTGAAGTATTATTATTTTTGCCTGTTCATTATTTTCATTTCAAACTCCAAATTTTAGAGCACATGGGTTGGGGAAAAAACAAAGTTGTATTTACTTCGTAAGCGTCCTAGGAAGACAGCTGTCATGAGGTAATAGAAATAGGAGGGACAATTTTGTTCATAAAAGCTTGCCATGATATATTGCGAAATATGTGACAGTTCCAGTTGACAAATAAGGATAAAAAGGAATGTAGAAGAAAGAGAGAGAAAAAAATTCTCATCTTCTCGTCCCCATCCAATATCCCAAGCTTCTTCGTGCCAACATTGCTTTCCTTACCATCTGGCGTCAGGCGAGGATAGGCAGGAGGAGGGAGAGGGGATACAAAAAATGCTTGGCACAAAAAAGCAAAGAAGAATTTTTGTCTAGCACAAAATGCACGTACTCCCAACACTGTTGCTAGTTCTAGCATAGAACCAGCCTATGCCGAAAGCTGAAACCGAACCTGCAGCAGCTTGCCGTTCAGCTCTCTTGTTCTATTTCCTTTATTTTATCTGCAGCATCTTTCTCTTGCCTCTTAGCATCCCCTTGCTCTCGCGCTTCCCTTCTCATTCGTTGACGTCATCACAGCTGTGGCCAAAATCCATCCTCCTCCTATGCCCCTCCTCTCATTTCTTGGAGCTCTCACCTCCCTATCTTTCTCTACCCCCTCTTCATCTCCATATCAGGGAATATTTACAGTCAGGCCGTCTCTCATTTTTGCGTCCCTTAAACTTTTAAAAGGAAGAATTCCTACGACTGTTTGTTATGCCGCTTTCAAATGAAATGCACGAACGACTTGTTGTGTATTTTTATTTAATTTTCTTTTTTTGCTCGCGTCACCATCTTCTCTAAAAGCGTTTTACTCATTTGAAGGATTGATTCACTAAAAGTTGGGAAAAGTAAAATAAAAAAGAAGGGAAGTGTCACAATTAGCGCTTAGCTGGAGGAAATATTTCGGAAACTTATCTGGAAGGGAATTAAACACACCGCATGTATATTCATCGTTTTGTCTCGAATGGAGAACTTTTTTGAAATTGACTTTCGAATGTTACATATTTCTAAATAAACTCTGAAGTTCTACGGAAAGAGGCACTGGAATATATTTATTTGCTATTCCGATGTCATTTTCAATGGACTAATTTAAATATCAAAAGAAGGCAATCATTAAGATTTTAAATAATGAGCGCTGAATAAATGCTTAAGAATTTTTGTCTTTAATATTTATTGTGTAAATGAAGGACTGGAGATCGATCCTGAATTGATAATTAAACATTTATTTATAAAGATATGTCCTTTTAATTAAACGACTTTAGTTGGAATCATCATCTCGAAATTCGTGATTTTCTTATGTGGGTTTTGAAATTATTTCTACAGTGCAAAGTTGTTACATATAAATAAGGTTAAAAATGAGGTAACCTTTTTAAAATCATTATTAATTAGTAAATCAGTTTAGGTTTAGAATCCTATTTACATAAGTCATCAGTATTTAATTCAAAATGTTACTGTATTTGTTTTCGGTATATTTTTAATGGTAAAGAAAAAAATTAACTTTTTTTTTTGTTAAAGAATTATGAAATAATATAAATTTTTGACAAGATAATAAAAATAAGAAGAAAAAGAACCCGTTTGTGATTGGATATAATCAGAAAACTGAAAAATTAAATTCTAAAGTGAACATAGACGCGAGTGAATCAATTTTAAGGGAAGGAAAAAAAAAATTAATATTATTTTAATATAATAGTATAATTGTAATAACTTCTTAAGCGAATCAAATAGAAATATTTAGGAATTACGAACATCAAATTATCCCTTCACAATACAATAGATGTCAAGGATTTATTTTTTTTAGCAATATATATATATTGTTTATAAAACATTTTAAATATTTAAAGGTACATTTTGTCCCCTGCGCATCATGAATGGCTTTTAATGAATTTCTCTCCATTACTTTTATATGGCTGGGCAAGTTTTTTTTTTTTTTGTGATAGATTTTAAATTGATTCCAGATTTGATTTTAATATACATCGAACTGTGAAAGAACACGAGAGCTATATATTTTGAACTGAAGATCCTTTTTCAAGATCTATTGTAAAATAAAGAAATTATATGAAATAGCAATCATGACTCACGTCATTTTTTTCTATATTGTAAGTTATTAAATTTTAAAGTTTAGTGAGATGCGTTAATATCACATACACAAGAGATTTCCTTTTAATTTTTTTTTACTTCCGATCAATTTCGAAAACTTTTCTTTATGTTAAAAAAGATTTTATTATTTGTAAAGTTTTACTTTGGTTCAGTCTTCTCTGTTAATCATTATTTAATTTCTGTTGATCACTTCTTTTGCTATTAATCATTACTGGTTGTTAAAAAAAATATATCTTCTCCTTAATTAATTTGTTGGTAGCGAATATATATATTCAGTTTTAAAGAAAATTTTAAACTCTGTTGCATTACTTAATAGGATGGTAAACGTAGGAATAATCTAAAAACGTGTCTATTTCTTGTAAAATAAGGCATACAACAAAAAAAAACCCTTTTTCATCCCAGAAAATTTTATCTTAAAGTCATTACATACTCCCTACCCCTTTAAAAGCAACACAATTTATCGTCTCCCTAATTTATTGTTTCACAAATTTATTTTACTTGCTTAGCTTTTGACCTATCATTACTGCTCCAATGTATCCCTCCCCAATTATGTATAATTACTGACAAGTACAGGTACAATAATAATAATATGCTACAGACATTTTTATTTTTACCAGTTAAGCAAAAATGGTGTACATTTGCAATTATCACATTTAATTAAGTTTTAAAACTTATTTATATAAAACTGTGGCACGATGCTTTTTGAGAGCAAACTGCGAATTTATAATGTGAAGATAAAAATAGATAGAAAAATAAAGAAATGTTGCCAATTCTATTGAAACCTGTTACATTGCGACCACTAATTCATTATTGCATTCTACAAAAATATAGCGCAATAATTGAAAAAAAAATGAAGTTGTTCTATTTTAGTTATAAAATTTAAGACTTATTTTACCGTGCATAAAAATATTCAAAAAATGATGATTTACATACTATCAGAAGGGGAAAAAAACCTTTTTTAAGAAGTTGCCTCTTAATGTGAAGTTTTGACATCATATCAATAAAGAATATAACCTGAATTAGTACATAACATGAGAAATAAGAATTATGTAGTCACAGCTCCTCTCTCATTCCTTCTTATGTTCTTTTTACAATAGTAAAATAACAACTTTTCCCTTGTGTTTAAACACCTCTTTTTTTCCATGAACCCTTCGAGGTCCCTTTACGTATCCTGAAGGTAAGCGTACCACAGGTTGAGAAACACTGCTCTGATTTATCAAATTTCTGAGAAAACGAGTTTCCAACTTTAAAAAAAAATGTTTATATAAATCAGATAGGTAAAATTTGATTTTTTATTACTAAAGTTTATTTATATATATATATGTTTATAACTATATGTTTATGTTGTGAAAATTACAGTTTTTTGTTAAACTTTTCATGCCTCCTTTTACACTAACCCCTTTCCAGTTTAAAAAACACTGCTTTATATTGCGTGTAAAATATAATGACTATCGGAAATAAATAAATAAAACTAGCGATGAATATAATATTAGTTTAACTTCATTCTTGGGATTATCATAAAACGACATTTTCTTCTTTTTGCGCCTTTGAAAAGAAAAAAAAATTAAACTAACATTTCTTAAAAATTAAAGTTGTTCATAAAAATTTTTTTCCTGCATATCCTTTTCATCTTTTAAGAAACGTTTTGGAAGATTTTCATTATTCAAATAATATTCTTAACTCCAATTTTTAATTTATTCTTAAAAAGGTTTCTTAGATTTAAATAATCATTCAATTCCCTGCTATCCTTTATAACTTTGGAACATAATCGCACTTAAGTTTATGAAATTTTAACCACATTTTTAGCATTTTGTGAGAGAAAGCGTCACAGCATTCTACTTTCCCTTAGAAATAACATCTTAATATTTTTATAAAAATCTGCTTTCTAAAAACACACAAAAGACGAAAAAAAAAATCCTTTACAGTAACAAAAACAAAAAAATTTTTTTTTTTTTGCAAGGGTGGTTGATTAAGAACAAGTTTCTTATATTTCTTCTTTTACGCATGGCAACATTTTTAATCATATTTTTTAATATTCGTTTCTCTCTACTTTTTCATTTAATAAAAATCTACACTTTCTCCTCTCTCTCTCTCTGATCGCTGTCGATTTTCTTGTTTAAGGAGATCTTCTTTTCCTCGTCGCCTCCTCTATGTAATGTCACGCTGTGAAGTCCTTATTGTTTCCAAAAGGGAAGGGAAAATTTTTATGAACACGGGACATCACGTGGTTTAGCTCTTGTTTCCAAATTAACAGAGCGAAGCAACCCGCGGCTAGGCGCCTGAGAAGATCTATTTTTATTCGTCTCTTCAAGAAAAAAAAGAAAAGAAAAAAGTTTTTGTCTTACATTTTTTTTTTTTTTAATTTTCACTCTATATATGTTTGTTTCTTCTTTTACATACTTTTAAAAAATTTATTCGACGGAACTTTGTCAAAATTGTGCATCTTGCTGAAATTAATAACGCCCCTTCGCGGAGCAGATTTTATCTCAGCTTGATATGTTTGTCGACGTGAGAGGATGAAGAAAAAAGAAGAAATACTTGCAAGATTAAAGAGGCAAAAAAAAAAAAGACTAGAACTACAGCTCTTGTTTTTTGTAGAGGTACAAATTTGGGTTAGATAATTTTAAATTTATTCTTGTTCTTTTTTTTTAAACTCTCAGAGTTGAGCGTTTCTGGTAATGCAGATTGCATTAAAACCATGGAATGTTTTCTTACTTAATTAAGATGCAATGTGAAGAAATCCTTCCAGAATTCTAAGTAATATGCTGACAAAAATTTTTCAATTCCTTTTATACTATTAGTTTATTCTCTTCCTATATATATAACTTGTTCAAATTTTCAATCGTTAATAAAATACTTTCTATTCATCATACACTCAAGTTCAAATACATTTTTTTAAACTTGTAGTGGATGGTACTTGATGTTTATACAGTTTTTTCAAATATTTTTTTTAATTCATTAATTAAATTAAAAAATGAATAAATAGTAACAAACAAAAGTAATAGTCCAACAGCATTTGTACAAAGAAAAATCGTTCGTTGTGTCCCTGTAGCGCAATGGATAGCGCGTTGGATTTCTAATCCGAAAGTCGTGGGTTCGAATCCCACCTGGGATGGCCTAATTTCTGAGAATGGGAGTTCATTTTTACTATACTATTTTATTAGAATAATTAAATTTAATTAATGAATAAATAGTGATCAACACAAAAAAAATTGTCCAACACCCTATATAGAAAGGAAATGGAAAATTGCTAGGAAAATCGCTTTAAATTTTGTCCCTTAATACTGTGATTTTGTCATACGCGCGTATATACATACTATATATTAACTATAACTATCTAATAAAAAGTAGCTAAAATAAAATTTTCATTGTTGACCTAAGTAGGAATTGACTTAATTTTTTAATATATATATATATTACTTGTTTTAAATGCTAACTCTTATTGAAACAATGATAAAAGCAATATCATAATTTTATGAATCTCAAACCTTAAGCCTCAATTTAAATATTAGCATAAAGCCATCTTTTAAATCTAATAATTTAAAATATTGCAAAAGTTTGATACATTTTGTATTTGCAAATCTCAAGATAAACAAAGCATCAAATTAGGGTTTTTTCATCCGTAATTGCAAGAAAATTGGCAACAATAATGATCACCTAATATTCTTTGCATTTTTAAACATTTTTCAAAAGTCTAGTTTGAGTTAACAGTAGGATTTGCTTACATCAGACATTTAAACTAGTAGCATTTGATCAAAGAAAATTAATTACTTCATTAATTATTTATTATTTTCATTTATTTAAAGAAAATTTCCCTTTTGATGAATTATAGTCGTATCTCCATTTTACGAATTTTCTATTTTGTGAATTTTTTTTTTGGAACCAAGAATAAAGAATATTGAAGAATGAATCTCTATTAAACGAATTTTCCACATAACGAACTTTTTCGGGATTTAGAGACACCGTTATAAATAGGGATCCGACTGTTCTTATTTTTTATAGCTCATCATTTTATATTCCTGTAATATTTTGAATTATATTTATTTTATATTTATAAATAAATATAAAAAGAGAATTTACCAAAATATTTTAAATATATAACATGTTAGCCTGTTCGTATAGAATTTAAACTAGTAAATTAATACATTCCAGAGCACAAATATACGTTTAATTCTTTGACTTCATCAATTTCTTTTTAAGCGGTTTTCAGAATTTTACATTTATTTCTGTATTTTAACCCCTTAAGTGCCTCCGGCGTATATATCCGTCTTGATCAACCGGTGCGTTGAGTGTTCCGGACGTATATATATGTCTTTCAAATATATATATATATATATATAAATCTGTGTTGCTATCAGCTATTCTGAAGGGTTCGGAATGCAATATAAATGACCTTGACAATGTTTGCTAAGTGTTTACTCATTTCAAAGAAAAATTTGCTTATTTCTACCTTTATTTCCTCTCAATGCGCCGTACATTCGCCCTTATTTAAAGAAAGGTGATCCTGGGAAGCGAAACGCGTAACCTTTAATTGACAGTTAAGGGTTTTAAAATATATTTAACAAATTGCATTTAATAAATTTTTCTATTTTGAGGTGGAGTAGAAAGAGTCCAACAATTAACATAACAGTGCCACTGCGTGAAGAATCATAGTCGCGAGCTCGTTGCCGTTGTTGGAAAGTCGTAGGTTCGAATCCTGATGTCACTGAAGACGTACAGTACACAGGGCCGATGCGTGTTAAATTTGTCAAGGCTTAAATTTCTCTCATTGGCGTGGTGTGCAAGTTTGGGGAGTGGGATGCCAGCTCATGTATCGTCCTCGTCATTTGAACTATATTCAAAATTATGAGTTCCGTCGCCAATAGTTCTGCGTTGCTTTAAATTAATCGGGCAAAATACTTCAATTAAAAAAGATGTCTGAGGCCCTCAATAATTATATAACATAATTAGTAGGGGGGGGCAGAAAATTTTTTAGTCAGAATCTACTTATACGAAAAAAATATTCTATTGTATAGAGATTGGTAAAAAAATAATTTTAAAAAAAAAAGGGTTTAAAAATTTTTTAATATTGCCAAAAGGGGGGGGATATTTTTTTAAAAAAGGTAAAAAAAGGTTTAAATTAGGGTTTTTTAGATGGTTTTAGACCAAAAAAAGATTTTTTTTTCAAAATGGAAAAAAACCCAAAAAAGCGAGATGATTACTGTAAGTGAGTGCTAACCTTGTGAGAGGTCCTCTCCTCTCTCTTGGGCACCTAGATATGTAGGAGGTAGGGAAGAAACACTAGCAATGATCCAATCAATCTATTTGTTAATCACACAAAATAATGACACAAATTCAATTAATAACAGAAAGAGAATGTCTCGGTGTTTAACAGTAAAAGGGGAAAAAACGGCGAAATAAAACAAAATTGATTGGGGAGACTATCAAACCCCGATTCTTATTTTTATATAAGATCTAATATACTACCCGGTTTTAAATTTAAAATAAATTAAAGGTGATCAACCGTCATTTTTTTAAATCTTCCCCTAGTGGTTAGGGGCATCAAAAGGGCCCTTTGGGTTCGATGTCCGATCCCCCAAAAACCCTCCGGTTAACACGGGTACGTCTGTTAAATCAGTTAAAAGGTCTTGTGGGCTGATTCTCGAGAGCAGGGGACTGGAGAATATTTCCTTCCCCTTCAGTTCCACGTCTAAATTGTGGAGGTGGAGATAGGTGGTGTCGCCATCTATCGTCCCTTCGGGGAATCTCGCTGAGCTAATTCGTACTGTCACCTGTATGGTGTTCAAAGCCAAGGCCAACGACAGGCGTACTTCTAGCCCCTTGCCACGATGAATTTCGTGCGCCTCGGTCTGACTACGTCAGACAAGTGGCATTAGCCACAACAACAGTATTTAATCACAATAATTCAATAACGATACTTGTCAGTAACAATCTGACCTAACTTCTGGTTTACATCCACTCCTACTCTCTTCTAGCTAAAAATCCTCGACTATATATAGTAAACTTAATTTACATATCACGATTTCTTCTTCAGAAGGGTTGGTTGTGAATAACGCGAATCGATAACCCAAAGATTTGGTTAGAGGAAGGTACGCGAATAGATCCGTCACAAACTAGTGAATACTATAATGTACATTACAACACTTATCATAACCCCGGCTCTTTATCCCCGCACCTTAGAGTAAGTTCGACCTAAGCTTTTTTACGTCCTCCACTGTACTTTGCACTATTATTACAACAGCTGGGGTTTTTTGTTTAAAAAAAAAGTTTAATACTGAAGAAGCTGTTAAATGTACCTGATATTTTTTCTTGTAACACTTTAGTAGTTGTCCTCGCATCGCAAAAAATGTTAAAAAGTACTAAAATGTTTGTTGTTCTATGAAAAAAATTGCTTTGACTTTTTACAATAGAAAAATTCAAATACCTAAACTTAATTCTCCTTGTGGTAGTATTTAACATTAAATAAATTTTAATTTTAATTTTCTTTTCTTCTATAACTGTTGTTATTCTTTTCTATTTCTTCCAGAGAACACCATTTCCCCAAAAATAAATTTGAAATGCTAAGAAAAATTTTTTGGTCCACCTTAATCCATTCCCTGTTTTTCATGAGCTGAGCTCGGGCAGGTGAAACATACCATTCTGGCTCATTTCTAGTGTAGTTTGTGCCCTCTGTGAAAATTTACACTGCACAATCGATATTTCCCAAATTATTTCACATGTACTTTTTATGGTTTCGAATGCTTTTGCTTACTTTTCTAGGTAAGCATACAAAAATTAACAATTTTTGATCCATAATCCTGAAATAAAATGAGCCTGGAAGGGGTTAATAATCTGTTTTTATGTGATAAAAAATCATAAAGGATAAACTAAGAACACAAAAAATTATGTCATTTAATTTAAATATGAATAACCATTTTACAAATAAAAAATAATTGAAATGAAAACTCTGAACAATTCAGCATTATTTCATATTAGTTGCTTTAAAGTATCCGACTACGTTCGGAATCATGATTTTAAAAAAGCGCATAAATGGATAATTTTCATGATATTTAGTGTCACTCAGATTCGAATACATGCATAAAATTGTTTTAAGGACATTCTGACAAAAAAAAATTATTTAAATACAATATTTTGGCAAAAAATAAACTTAGAATAATCTTTTTTGAAAATGTCCTCTTTTTTTGAAAAATGCTTCTATTATAATAATATTTCACCTGTATATAGCTCAGACCTTTCTACAGAGGCTCAACTAGAATTTTTGAAAAATTCACATTATTTTTAGAGTTACTACCAATTGATATAATTATTGGCGTTTTTTTTCTTAAAATTGCTCCCCTCTGTTGTCGTAAAATATGAATAAACCCACTTCTAAGTTTTATATTTCAAAAATTCTAGTTGAGCCTCTGTAGAGAAGTCTGAGCTATATACAGGCAAAATATTCTTATAATAGAAGCATTCTTCACAAAAGGAGAATATTTTGAAAAAAGATTATTCTAAGTTAATTTTTTTGCCAAAATATTGTATTTAAATATTTTTTTTGTCAAAATGTCCTTAAAACAATGTTATACATGTATTCTAATCTAAGTGACACTAAATATCATGAAAATTATTCATTTATGCGCTTTTGCAAAATCACGGTTCCGAACGTAGTTGGATACCTTAAAATAAATTTTAAAAGATTTAAACTAGCACTTAACTATGAACCTTCACTTAACAGTATCCACTAATAAACATTTTTCCGAGTCTCACTTCTAAGTACTATTATTCAACAGAATAAAATGCACAGTTAGAAGCTCTGAATATTTACGCGGAAAGTGAACAGTGATAAACTGGAAGACGGATTTAAAGCTCGTAGTTAAATGAAATTGATTTAACCGCGAATTGTACTCAATGAATACCGCAAAGTAGTCAATTACCGCTCAGTTCTTTACGTTTTCCAAACAGGGACTAAGGGTCAGACTAATTGGGGAAATGTTCTGGCCACTAAACTTTCGGAAGGGGTGCTTTCCATAATGAATGAACTACTCCAAATCGCCGAGTCTCATTATTCCGATTTCATCATCGCGAGGGGGCTGATTATTTCGCGAGTTAATTAGACAACGCGTAATAATCTTAAGTGTTATTGATTAACTAATTGGTGCTTTTTCACTTTTGACTAGTCATTTTCCTTCCTGGCTAGTCATTTTTGAAAATTTTGTTTTAATGTTTTGTCAGACGAGGTTTTTGAGATGCATTTAATTAAAAGATTAATTTCAATTTGTTTTGCAAGGATTTTTTCAGTGAGAACTAGTCAAAAAAGGAAATATCATTAAGAGTTGCCTAGTTTGTAATGCTGTCTTGGATAAACTTAAAAAAGATGGAGAAAAAAAAATAGACGCTATTCATAAATGAGTTTAAATTATAAATAATTGGTACTTTTCCACTTTTGACTTGTCATTTTCCTTCCTGACTAGTCATTTTTAAAAAATTGTTTTCACGCTTTGTCAAACGAGTTTTTGTGAAATGCATTCAATTCAAAGATAAATTTCAATATTTTTTGCAATGATTTCTTCAGTGAGAACTAGTTTTAAAAAAAGGATTAATAAAAGCGGTTTTGTTAATAATGATGTTTATGATAAACTTGAAAGAAGAAGGAAAAAAAACACACATGCGCAATTTCAAATGAGTTAAAATAATAAAATTAAAGAAATGTATTTTGAAACTTAAATTCTTTTCCAGTCCTCTCTCATATTGGGTAACATTTAAACTTAATAAGTATAATTTGCTTTTGATCCGTCTGGAAGTTCTTAATTCAATTCAGTTATTTTTCATTCACAAAAAAAATATTTTTCTATTTAAAAATAATATGTAGTTCTGTAGAGTAATTATTTTCGCAGTATAGTGGAATGAATTATATGTTGTAATATATATATTTTGTGCTATACACTAGTTAAAATTCCGTTATTGTTTATTCTGTTACACATTCTTTTTATTTCTATTTTTATTTTTCAGTTATTAAGCAGCAATTTTAAGAGAGAGAACTTGTAATTAGTAACAAATTATTTTTATTACAATATAATATTTGCAATTATTTTTATTTTGAACTACTTATTTGATTTTAACTAGCTATAGGAAATAAGTTATATGAAACGGGATTCTCAACGATAAACTAGTATATTTTCTTATGAATACATTTGTAATGAGCAAGTTATTCACTAACTATTAATATTCCGTAGATATTAAAAAATGTACGCATTTTAATGATAAATTTCTTATCTGAAATAATTTAGCGACTGAATATTCTTCTTTCGCTAAACTAATGATAAAACGATTCGCTTCTAATATGAAGTATGATTCATATTAAAAGTTCTTTAATTATTTTATCCACATATTTATTAATCTGAAATAAATATATATTTTTTATAAATAAATAAAAAATAAAATGTTTTTATACCCGAATGATACTTTTTTTTCTTGATATTTCTTATTTCTTTTATTGTTCCACTATCTGCAAAAAGTTTCGTTTTTTTCCCCCAGTTGGATGATAAAGTATTTCTTTAAATAACTGAAAAAAAATAAGTACTGTTATACGTGAATGTCTGAAATTCTTTCAAGCTATATTTGACTTATGGCATCTAAAAAATCCCTATAGTTCATGTACTAAATAAAAAAGATAAAAACGTTAAAAAATTACAGAAAAGATGTGTTTAAACCCTCATAATCGATATTTTTTACAACGCAGAAGCTTCATGAAGTAAGGAAAACTTATCAGTAAATCCCTGGGATCGATTATGCCAAACTACATCTTTTCGAAACTACATCTACAATATTATACACACACACACACACACACACATATATATATATATGCATACCATTTGTGTGTTTTTTCAAAGAGAGAGATATGTACCTTATTTTATACTGAGATATTATAGACTAATTTCTCTAAATTAGTATATATTTTTTTCACGTCCAATGTTAATTTTCATTTAGCAATTCGAATATAATTTTTTGTATCGTTATTAAACAAAAATATTTCTTTTTCCCTGACAGAATATATGTATCACTATATGTATATGCTTGTTCCTGAGCTCAAAATCTCTCTGATTTTTTTTTCCTTTTTTTTTTATAAATATGATGATTGTTTTTCATTACATATGAAATTTAATGAAATAATGACATTTTTGAATGAATAAAACTTTGTAAGGTTCATATTTTGTTTTTATTACGTCATTTTCTGATTTTGTTCTGATGATTCTGCTTCTGTCGGCAACTCCACCTTCATTTTCCGAAGTTTAGATTCATTTATAAGCTATCTTGTTTATTAGTGGAGAGATAACAGTTTAAACTACTGAAGAGATGTTGTAGAAGTCAAGTGTAAAAAGTATTGCAGCTCATTCGCTTTGATATTGGTAATGATGAACATCGTCTGCATTTAGGTTTAGATTCAATTTTGCCAGTTATATCTCATGTTTATATTTAATATATTCTGTTCTCCTTGAGTAAAAGCTAACTGATCTTATTCTCAAACTGAGAGCTGTAAATGTATTTGATGAATGAAAAGATAAATAAGCTTTTAATATGATTTCTTGTGAATCTTTCGTTCTATGTACTCTGAAAATGAGGATATAAAATCCGCACCAGGAACTCTTCAACTTCACGAAATAACTTTCGGAAATAATCACAAACTAGCATGATTGTAAACTCTTTCTTGTTAATGAAACTTAAATAATAAAACACAAAGGCAAATTCCCAGAAACGAGTTTCGAGATAATTTATTGGCTGATTTGTGAATCAGGATGCGATTTAAATGCACACAGTTCGAATAATATTTCCCTTATTTTATATCAGCCTTTATATTGATATTAAAAATTGATCATATAAAAATAATAAATAAAAAAATAATAATGAAAATGAACATAGTGAACCCAAAATTATTTTCATGCCAGACTACGTTTGATTTAAGAGACTGAAACAATATAATGTTTCATTGCTCTGCTAAATAAAATAAGCCTTACTTTTTTCTAAAAAAAAATTAATTATTACTGTAGTGAGCCACACAGCCTTATTTACATGAAATACTCCATATTCATGAAAGTGTTGCTATAGCAACCAATACACATGGCTAATATGCATATATCCCAGTGCAGGTCTTTGTTATTTAATGTATACAAGTCTTTCTACAGTTATTTCACATGGTGCTTAACCCGTAGCTGTGAACAGAAGATAAACAGTGTGTTATTTATTTGGAAGAAAGGTTAATTCCAGTATGGAAGTCAAACATCGATTTGGAAGGTTTTCCTCACGGGAGGGCCTAGCGCTTGATTTCAAATCCAGAAAGGTTACAAAATTTTCGTCTGCAATGATAATCTATTTAACTATAGCGGTTTTAATCCTATTTGTGCATTGTGTTATGTAAATACGTTAAGTACATCCAATAAGAAGGACTTGGTTGGTTGGTAGGGAAAGCGTGTTAAGCGGGATGTGAATTGGGAACTGCAAATAATGCTTCGCCATTGTGGAAGAATCCCAAAGGTAATTATCATTTGCTAGGAGTGTGGAAAGGGCTTTTCCCTAATCTATCCCCTGTTCCTCCTTTTCATTATGCTTTCTCATTTCCATGCGTCACTTGATGAGAAGACGGCACTTCTTTCTTTGTTCGGAGATCTTGCATTTCCGGAAAATCTTTCCCGGAATATCCACCCAGAAAATTTCCCTCCACCTACGTTGATACGTACACAACACGGAGCGGAAATTCGGACAAGTTTGGAATAGAAACTGTTAATTATGATGATGGAGTCTGCTTATTGTTTGCGGCGACTCGGTCCAGGTACTGGGGAAGTAAGCAGACAATAGGGGGAGGACCGCGAGATAGCAGAACCCCATATCGGGAGCTCCTCGCTTCTAAATCAAATACCATCGCCAAATAGGTTTTGAGTGAAAGCTCGCAAAACAAGTCTCTTTAACAAACCCCCTTCAATTCCTACAACAAAAACACAAAGGTAGAATGACTAATGATCCGTACAAACGAAAATAATAAGTTTGTCGCTCTTTACTGGGTACGGAGGGCTTATTCATTTTAATCCGAATCCGGCGTCATTAGGAACGTGGATTCGTTCCATCCCACCCTCCCTTTCAAGGGAGGGGACTCGTTACATTTTCTTTTGTCTTCGGACTTGGTCAATCAATCGGAGAATAAGTGTTCTTTTTCCCATTTTGCTGAGTTTTAGTTCAACCCTATGCCGGAAGCAATAATTCGTGTGGGTAAATTAGTGCCCACCCAGCAATAGTCCCCCGCTCTAAAGGCGCAACGATTGTTAATTAGTTCAGCTGGAAAATTTCGTTTCCAATAACTCCTTTTTTCATTAGATATCAGTAGTAATTAGCAAACAATGGTCTTGGTTATCGGAAAATACTGAAAACTTATCGTCCTTGCCGAATCATAATTCTGCCAAACGTTTCCACTGACGAGTGCCATGTTTTGCCTGATAGCCGAGTTTGTACTTCTTCAGATTCTAATTGCTAGAAATATGTTCGGCATTCTAGCGTGAAACTTTAAAAAAAATACTTCAAGAAGTATCGTTTTCGATTCAGAAAAGTTTGTCTGTTTGTTGAAACTTAAAAGAATGGGGAAAGTTTCGGATACATGAGAAAAAGTATTTAGGTATGTGTATGGAAAGAAAGAAATATTTTCTTTTTTCAATATAGGGTAAGAGTTTAGATATCAGGGAAATAAAAAAAAATTTTAATCCTTTTCATATAAAGGAAAAAAGGTATACATGACGTAATATTCTTTTCTACTTTTTCAATATATTTATGCAACATCACACACACACACACACAAGACAAAACGCATAATAAACATATTATAAACAACTTGATCACATTTATTAAAAAAGGATGAGTTTTTTTTTTTTTCTGTTAGATCTTTGCTGAAAGAGAAAATGACATATATGAAAAAAATGTTTTAAAATCGTAGAATAAAATTATTAGAATATTTTTTTTCTCTTTTTCTTGGTTTTGTCCCATCCACGCTTTCAATAGACAGATAAATATTACACACACAAGGAGTGGGAGGTCCCCAGGTCTGGACCCCAGCCCTAAAGCCCTTGATTTTTTCCCGATTGATTAAAATTCTGTGTATATAGTACATAAAATTTAACTAAGCATTTGTTATTAATAATTAATTTTATCAATAAATGCTAATTATTTATTCAGTAATTAATTTTTTACAGTTTTTTTGTTCCCGAAAATCGAAAAAATCAAAAGAATATGTTGGGTAGCGTATTGGAGCATGATACGAGAATGTGGACTTTCGACCCTGTCCCCTTGAAGAATTCCTGTGTGGGCCACTGTTACAACATAAATACATTTTAATCGATTTAATTTAATAGTATCTAATCCTTAATAGCAGCATATGAATGTGTTAAAATAATACCAATAACATGTGACTGCTATGTTAGAGAAATATTACACTTATATAAATTCTTTTTGTATATATTATTCTGATACACATAAAAAGACGTTTTACTATTCATTGAGTTACACGATATTTAAAGAATCATACTCAAATACAATAATAATAGTACACCAAAGATCTATTAAATCAATGGAAGTTACTACAAATGCAGAAAGAATGGAATAATTTTTTTGTATGTGTGTTGAGATATATACCAAAAATTCAAGAATTTTTTTTTAAAAAATCCACTTACACTACTAACCGCAAATACTTTTTTCCCCTTATTCTTTCTTTGGATCCAGTTTTCTTTATGGTAAGCGGCTACTTCTGTTTTACTAGCTATTTTTTTTCCACTGTTCAGTTCATTCTTTCGGTATGCAGCTCTGCGCGATCAGCGTCCAAAAATCGTAGAGCCGTTTGTTCTTATAGATATAGATATAGATATATACATGCACAACTTTTTCATTTGTTCGTATATTTGCCGTCGACCATTTCATTTCTTTCATTTTCTGGAAACGGTTTCTCCTTTTCTTTCCTTATAGTTTCTCCCTTCTTTTCTCCTAGAAGAAAAAAAAAGGTTTTTTTTTTTTTTATTCCCTGTGTTTTTCCTCCCTCAGAGAGAGAGGCCGGCCGAAACTCTTCTTGTTAGCATTTGAAATCGGAAATAAAAACCAATATCTAACAACGCTCTTGCCAAAGGGTTTGCTACCGGTCCTTTCTCCCCTCCTCCCCCTCTGCAATTCACTCCACCCCCTTCGTCCATTTCTCTTTCTGCTTCAAATGCAAGAGAGAAAGAAGAAACTTATATAGATATATGTATGTATATGGGAAGAAAGAAATGCAAAATTCATTCAAATAGGGTTTTCTCCCTTTCTTTTTTTCTTTTTCTATACCCTCCCTTCCTTTTTTCAGGAGATTCCGCCGTCTATGGCAATGACAAGGATCGCTCCCCAGCAAGTGCGTGCAAGCAGCGAACTGATGCATGAAAATTTTTCCCATCCTACTCACTTTTTTCCCTCTTTATTCCAGGAGTGGGTGGTTTTCAGAGAAAAAGGGAAAAATCGTATGCCATGCATATATGTAATATAGAAGGAACTCCGAGTATTAAAGTATGTATTTGGCACGGTATCACATGCGTGACTCATTTCACGAGAACCGTCAAAATGAGAC
>BMAV01026361.1:210732-245054 GCA_019973955.1 Trichonephila inaurata madagascariensis | reverse complement strand
TATATATATATATATATATATATGTGTGTGTGTGTGTGTGTGTGTGTACGTATATATGTATATATATATGTGTGTGTATATGTATATACAGTGATGGCCAAAATTGTGGACACTTTTTCAAATTGATATGTTTTTTAAGTTTGTATGCTTATAGAAACTTTTACGTTGCACAAAATGCTAAGCATTTTATATCATTTTAAAGTGAATTTAATACTAAATTTATAATACAAAAAAGAAAATTCAAATATTTGCAACGAAAAAAACGTTATGCGGTGATAACTGTCGATATACATTAGATACTGATGATAGCAGTGAGTTATCAGAGCTTAGTGAGGTTGCGTTTATTCTTTGTTATAGCTTCACATCGATGTTTCATTGAGCTAAAAATAGTTTGAATCTCTTTTTTCGTTATTACATGGTGCCAGGAAACAATTATATATATATGTATAATATTGTATATATATGTGTGTGTATATGTGTATATATGTATAAGTGTGTATGTATGCTTCATGTATTTGTATTTTGAAAATCTTATTATGATCATGTTTCCGAATATCTTCCCCTTTGTATAATTTTAATTACTGAATGTTTCCGTTTGCATATAAGCAATCTTGTATCTTATTCTGTATTTATTGTATTCGCATCCATTTTTTTTTTGTTTATTTCCCCTTTTTGATTCTCATTTGTGCCTGTATCCTTCTACTTGAAGCTTCCTACAACTATTGATTGAGTACTGACTTACATTTGTAAGTAAGCCTTGTGTTGTACTTGTAGGCACACAAGGAGTCTACCTAGAGTCTCAAAAAAAAATGTTAATGATTATGTAATTATTAATTGCTTTCTAAATTTGTGTATTGAACTGTATTTATATAAAAATGCTAACTACATTATTTTTTCGTTTCTGTGAGTTCAGGTAATTTTTTCCCTAAGCAGCATTACTGGAGGTGAACAAAAAAACCCACCACACACATAAACACAACCAACATTGAGGAACGTATTTGAGTAGATTACATATTCTCCGCGTAACAGTTCACAGCATCATACACCGTCTCTTTCACTTCGTTTTTGCGCTTCCCATTTTCCATTATGATGTTTCCTTGTTGCGAATAACAGCTACCAGCTTTGCAATTTACTCCTGTGTACAAACTTCACTTATATTTCTTTCTTTGGCTTATTTATTTAAGTATGTAGATATTCAAAAATATCCCCAAAGCTAGGGAAGAGGGTATGGAAATCAGATGTGCTTTTTCTCATGTGTGCGCGTGCTTTTTGTTTGGACTATGTGCATTTTTCTTTCTTTTTTCCCTTTTTCTTTATTATTTAGAAAAGAATGCATGTTTGAGAACAAGCGAAAAAGGGAAAGGAAAAAAGGAAGGATAAGAAAAAAAGCCACACTTTGAGTCTGTGTTTATCTCTGGGTAGGGGAAAAATGAAAAAAAGAAGAAAAAAATCCCTCACTTGTTTGCAATGCTGTATTTAAATTTCGGGGTACTTGCTTTCGCGATTTTTCCATTGTTCCGTTTTGTTTGATTTATCGAATGTGGGAATAAAACATAAGCTTAAATGGTGTGCAGTTGCCGTTCCCAGCATGATTCCCTTCTCAACTTCTTTTTCAAAAGAATACATTTCCAATCTTACAATAAGATTCCACATAAGTTATTGCGAGATATTGCTAACTAGCTTTTTTTCATAATTTTTATTGCAGAAAGAAGAATAATTCATATGGAATTTTATAAATCAAAGTATGTTTCCTAGATTTCAAACTTTTGAATTTTTTTTTATTTTTTATTGATTGCGAAGGACATATATTGAAACATTTTCATTCAATTGTTTGATTTGCATTCTACTTTGCTCATAATTAGCAATTTATTAGACTTATTTCTATACTAGATTCATATGTATATCAAGCTTAATATTGAATAATAAGCATCTTCTCTAAATATTTTTTATATGTTTCTCTTAAATTAATGTAGATTTAAACAAAAAATGGAGTACAAATTTACAAATTTCTTGCCAAATAAACTTTTGCTTCGATATAGTCAAAAAGACGTCTAGATGTATATATATGACACTGAAAAAATATAGCCTTAAAATAAGTTTTTCTTTATTACTTTGTTTTCTACTTAAAGATACAAAAGAAATTGACCTCAATTTCCCAATGATAGCTTCAATATCTTTCATGAAAGATTTAAATTTTACTTAAAAAATGTATGCCAATTATATTTATATGTAATTTTTCAAGTAATAAAAATAACTAAATATGTGTCCAGACTTTCACGTATAGAGAGTATTTAATTGAAAGAAAAAAAAAATAGCACAAAAAAAAAAAAAATCAAGCACTGACGTATAATATTGCCTCAGAACGAACCATTGATATAATGATACTTGATATAGTGATAGTGTCTAAGAAATTCCAGTTGATGTGTGTTTCAGTTAAATTAAAATCATTACCATAAATTACTTTTAATCACCCATGTAACACTAAAAAACTCATTCAGCCAATCTTTAAATATTTATCGCTAAGAAAGCTTAAACCACACAAACAGGGGCTACCAAACTTTTCCCAATATCGAACCCTTTTAAAACAATAATTTTCTTCATACACACTCTTATAATTTTCTTTACAACATGCAGCACATAATATAATCAAAATGCTAATAATTTCCCTACAAAAAAAACTTAGAAATAGTGGTTTAACTAAGAATATAAACAGGAAATATATAAGAAAAAAAGTGGTTTATTAGATTTATGTTTTATTTTTTATACTATGACCTACCTTTATTATTATCTAACAATTATAATCCTTAAGAATTAAATAAAATTTTAAAACGGAAATAATTGTTATAGATCTCCTGTACACCTCTAGAATATATGGACTATGTATAATGGAGAGTAAAACTTTTCAGTTCCCATCCCTTAAATACACTTGAAACATATTATATTAAATTAATAAAATAAAAATTCATTTATAGAGGCTCAGACATAGAAACAAAATTCAGGGAATTAAGGGGCTTATTGTATCCTAAGCGATAGTAATAGAAGACATTATAGCTCATAACTAGAGATAAAATTAAAAATTAGTTATACTCATTGTAAACTGCAGCTTTTCGGTAAATTTTTAATTTTTTTCAATTTACAGCGAACAACTGTAGAGTAATAATATAACATTTCTTGCTTACTGTTCAAGGAACGAATTATTTATATAAAACTATGGTTTTGAGGCTTATTATAAACGCTATTTCATAAAATAATATATTGAATCTTGAATACGTGAAAGCGTTGTGTTTTTGTGTGACTCAAAATTTGTCTCTCAAGTTTATTTTTTTAGTTCAAATATCTCAACATTTGTATTATGTCTAATTACATAAATGTAGAACTTAACATTTGAAACAAAAAGTAACTGGTTTTATAATTTCGTATTAGATTATAATTTAGGTGTGTGCAAAAAAAGTATTGAAGATAACTTTTGTTCTTTAGAATATTGCATTGCTTTAGTTGTAATATCCTTTACGCAATAAATGTATTTTACACATCCATATTTTTTTTTCTTATCAATCATAAAAAACATTAAAATTCAGGAGAGAACAGGTTATATCTGATATTGGATATAAATCAATTGGAATAACGTGTATGGCTAGTAAAAATACAGAAATCGCCTTAAATGCAAAGTATTGTATGATCTTTGTCATTTAAACATTATATTGTGAATTTCCTTGCATTTAAATAACTTAAGGCTTAGTGAAAAATAGCTCATTTTCACTTGTAAAAAGAGCTCTTCAAACTCTAATGTATTTTTTGAATTGCATTTATTTAATCTGCATAGCCTTCAAGTTTAGATACGCTTGTTGTTTTCGAAACGACCCTCGAGAAATAATTTTTTTCGACCGCCTCAAACAATTATTTTGACTTGCGAAATTTTTCTACATTGTCGAGGAAGAAAAAAAAGAAAAAATAATTCAAGGAAATGTTAGAACTGTCCACGAGGAAACAGCAACTTGACCTGTCGTTAGCATAATCTACTTTTGCACAAAAACAAATCACTGTTTCGACACCATAAGCCCAAGAATCGAAACAACTTTGCAACAGCTTAAGCGCACTGATGTGGAATTCATAAGCATTCTCAACATTCCTGCCATGCATGCACGCTTACAATTGTCGATGTAGCCTTGAAAAGCGAACAGCATTTGTTTCAATATTCAGAAATGTATTTGTTGCTTTTTACAAAATAAGAGAAAGAGCAAAATTGAAAGAAAAGATCTGACAAATAATAATGAATAGTGGCAAATACTAGTGTGTGTGTGTGTGTTTAACAAATTTAAATAACGGCAAGTTGTAAAAGATTGTTAAGATTTGAAAATTTCTAGAATTTGACTAAGTTGTTCAAATTACTCAGTTTTTTTAAATTTCTGATTCATAGCTATTTATCTCTTATGCATCAAAAATTATCAAAATATGCTAAGAGCATTCAAAATGTTATTACACTGATTTTGTCATAAGATTTACTTTGCATAGAATCATCAATTTTGAAGAAAATGTCCACAAGTGAAACGAACATTAAATTTGTCTTAGTTTTTGTGTAAATTATTTATTTTCAACAAAGCAAGTTCAATTTAAATTTTTCAACTTGGACTCTGATAACACAGTAATTAGTATTTCATGTAATACACAAAAAGGTTATTTAAGCAATATAGTGAGAAGGTTGTCATTTGATTGTGAGGTAAAAATAGTTAATTGAATAGAAGAAATTTATTAATAGAATATTATATGTGCTTATATCATGTTTTATCTAGTCACACACATGATCTTTGTTTATTTCTTTCTACACACATGTCATTTATTTTTAGGTGCTTATCATTAAACCTATTCAACCGATGCAAATTAAGAGAATGACTTTCTTAATTTGCATAATTTCAATGTTTACATTTCCTGTTGTAAATATTGCAAAAGCAAATAGAAAAATTAGTTATTACTTACAAAGAAGATATGCGTACTACATACCTTCAAATGTAACGCATTAAATGTTAAAAAAAAAAAGAAGGAAATTACAACTGAAATAAATCTTTAAACCTTATTAACCCTTTACCCGTTTAATTTTTTTGCCAAAAATGCTTAAAAAAGGCACGTTTTTTTACTGCATATAACTAAGCATAATACTTACAGGCATGAGAATGTGGAAGAATTTTATTTTAATTTTAAATTTTCCCCACCATTTTCTATTTTATAATTGTGAAGCAAAAAAAAAATCTAAATGTTTGCTTTTTATAAGTACTTTCTACATGCTATGAAGCATGTTTCATACATCTTAAAAGAATTTCTCCCATTCTTTTTTTTTGTATGCATATATACATGCATATACAATTTGCACTTTTGTGTAATACTAAGTCTTACATCGCAATGGGGACAGATAAAATCGTTTTTTTTTAGGATTATTTTTCCATTTCCATTTCTTCTCAAGCAACAAACTCCATATTATCTTACCCATCCCAATTCCTATCGAAAATTTTCAAAGATCTAAATTCTTACCTGCAAAGAAAAATTCCCACCGTCATCACAAAGAAAATCCCAGATGAGAAGCTTTTCTCTCAGGACCATGGACAAACTTCATCTCTTAAAAACACTAGAACTAATAATCTCGCTATAAGAATTAAAATTACGTGCAAGTTAAAGAAAGAAAAAATATTAGTGTTCATACAGCGTACGCACAAGCGACTTGTGGTCGACTTTCGGTAGACCGTACGGTGTACGGGCAAACCGGTAAAGGGGTGAATGCGTCTTATTTGGTATTTATGGAAGGTTTATAAATGAGAGAATTCTGATAGACTTTAAATGCGAGTTCATTCTATTTTAACTGAAATATTTATTTTGATTGTAAAGTAATCATACAGCGGTGGCCAAAATTGTGGGCACTTTTTTAAATTGTTATGTTTTTTATGCTTATAGAAAATTTTACGTTTCACAAAATGCTAAGTATTTTATATTATTTTAAAGACAATTTAATACTGAATCCATTTCAAAAAAGAAACATTTAAATATTTGCAACCCAAAAAGCGTTATGTTGAGATAACTGTCGATATACATTAGATATTGATGATAGCAGGGAGTTATCACAGCTTACTGAGGTTGCCTTTATTCTTTATTACAGCCTCACATCGATATTTTATTCAGCTGAAAATAGTTTTAAGCTCTTCCTTCGTTATTACATGATGCCAGGAAACAATTATATCCTCAATTAGTTCCTTTTTATTTCATGGGTACCTCATTCGGACAAGAGTTTTCAAACGGTGCCACAAGTTCTCGATAGTATCGAGGTCAGGACTGTTTCCTGGCCAGGACAACAATGCAATGATCTTAGAACGTTACTAGAGTCTTTGAATTATTTTACTGTGTGGCAAAGAGCAGAATCTTGCTGAAAAACAAACGAAACATTGTTAGTAAATAGGTCCCTGATGGAAGGCAGAAGCTTGAATTCTAGAATGATGTCAATATATTTTATGACATTCAGTGTCCCATAGATGATATCAAGGCAACCAATACCGTTTGCTGATATGCATGACTAAATGATAAAACTATGTGGGTACTTCACAGTTGCCTGGATGCAGTCAGGATGTAGCATTTCTGTTCAGCATGTCTTATATATTTTAGGCTATCACTACCGAATAACGCGATATTTTAGATTCATCCCTCTATATAACTTGTGACCAATAATAATCATTTGTCTAATTAATGTGTTCCATTGCCCTTTGTAGTCCATTTTAGAGCTGCTGAAAATTGAGATGCGGCTTTTTTCGCTGAACTCTACCTTTTAGTCTTACATCTGCTTATCTACTCCTGATTGTTTTTGAACTGACAGAAACACCAGCATCACTCAGATCACTTCTGATGGATGTCCATGAAATTCTTTTATCCCTGAAATATAGTATTTTTGTTCTTCTGTCATCAACAAATGTGGTACACCTTTTTCAGCCATTTCCAGCCTTTTTTTTTATTGAATGTAACTCCTGACATCTTAAACAAAATTTTTTTTCAATCTCCAGTTGTAGTCGCTGAACTACCCACCTGTTATGTAATTTTAACAAAGGAAATATCACTTTCTCGTTACTCATATGTCCAATCTACTTTTTTATTTGATGTCATTGCTATTTGACTAAATATCATTGTTATCCTGGCCAGGAAACAGTCCTGACAACAATCCTATCAAAAACTTGTGACGCAGTTTGAAAACTCTTGTCCCAATAAGGTACCCATGAAATAAAAAGGAACTAATTGAGGATAAATTGTTTCCTGGAATCATGGAATAACGAAGGAAGAGCTTCAAATTATTTTCAGCTCAATGTAACATCGATGTGAAACTGTAATAAAGAATAAAAGCAACCTCATTAAGCTGTGATAACTCCGTGCTATCATCAGTATCCAATGCATATCGACAGTTATCTCAACATAACTTCTTTTGCGTTGTAAATATTTGAATTTTCTTTTTTTGTATTGGATTCAGTATTAAATTTTCTTTAAAATGATGTAAAATATTTAGCATTTTGTGCAACGTAAAAGTCTCTATAAGCATACAAACTTAAAAAACATAACAATTTAAAAAAGTGTCCATAATTATGGCCACCACTGTATATCTAATAAAAAAACCAGTTATACTTAATAAGAATATTGCAAATTCTGTCTGTTGAATCAGAAGCATAAATATATTCAGAATTTAATTAAAAAACTGATTTATTATTATCTCAATTTTATGTATTTCAAAAATATTTTGTCAGAAAAGTTGGATATCAAAGTTTTAGATATTCCTGCTATAAATAAATGAGCTAAAACGACTAAAATAAATCTTGAACTTTACTTACACAAGTAACAGTAATGAATGCACGATATTTTAATACGGGGTTGGTAATTCGGAGTTGTAACTTTGGCAAGCGAAGACTTATTGAACAATTAAAAAAACTTTGTGAAAATGTAATAATAAACAACATTTTTTTTTTTTACGATTTTGCTAAAATGCGATTGTTTCAGACAAAAAAAAAAAACCCGCTTAAAACTTGGATCAACATATGTTTGCAAATAAAGGTTTTCTATTATAAACATAAAATCAAAATATCGTTCAAAACTACCTGATATGCACTAAAATAACTTAATTTTGCTTGCATCTTTAAAAACTAAACTTAATATAGACGACTTGGTAAAAAAAACTACACACTCAAAAGCCACATTAAGTAAGTACTGACTGCTTAGTAATATTTTAGAATTAAAACTTTGAGTTTCTTATTTTTATTTATTTCATTTTTGTTTTATTTACTTAATTGATTTGAACCTGTAAAACGTTTATTAACAATAAAACCTATAAACCCTTTATTATATTATTTTTAAATTTACACTACTTATATATATATATAGGCTTGCATTAAAAAATATGCTATTTGTATAAGAATTCCATAATAATGCTACAACAGTGCTTCTCAAACTTTTCACAATTATGACCCAATTTTTAGTTATAATTTTCATCGCACCCCCGTCATATGCAACTTTAATTATAAACTGCATAATTATCAACATATGTATTGTATTTTGTATAAGACAAGCCCATGTAAGTCACTAGTAATTACTAAACTTGTTTTTAATTTGGTATTGATAAATTAATTACCAAATACTTTTTGCCGTACTGATACATTTATAAGTATTTTATATCAGTGTGAATATGTATTTTATTTTTTATCATATCAGAATGTATCTTGGTTTGCTTCTTTTCAATAAATTTTGATAATTACTGTCGAACCTCCATATTACGAGCCTCTATATTATGAATTTTTCTATACAGCGAACTTTTTCTTAAAACCAAGAACATTTCATGATTTTCTTCATAAAATAACCACCCAATAGAGAAGTGCATTTTCTATATAACGAACTTTTTCCCTTGTGATTCAATTTTTTTTCTCCCTGTTCTTAAAGTATTTCTGGACATTCCAAGTTGTTCTCCTTTTAACACATTTTATGGTGGTCATAAATTATGTCTAATTCACAGAGAACAATAGAATTTTGGGTGTTTCATCCAAGAAGTGCAACCTTTAACCCCCATTCTCCAGTTCACTGGAAACATCTTCGATATCCTCTTTCACCCTCAGTTGAGTTGTCTCGTGTCCCCATGTCCTTAAACTAGTCTCCGTTCATTTATGGTGTTGATCAGTTGTACTTTTAACTTTGTTTCTTATAGCTTGAAAATGTCAAAATGTAAGTTTGAGCATCAAAGAAAAACATTTAATTCATCAGGAAGTGGATAAAGGTGTCAAGAAACTTTCCATGCGGTTTTTATTTATTTTTTTTTTTCCTTTTTTTTATATGTGAGATATATGAAATAAATATATATTAATTTACAAAAAGGTGTGAATAATTACTTTTTTTAATATATAGTGTTTATGAATTTAAAATTTGTTTTATGCAGTTTATATAAAGAAAATTTAAAGGTTGAACCTCTATATAACGAATTTTCCATATAACGAACTTTTTTTGAGATTTAGCGACTTCGTTATATAGTAGTCCGACTGTATTTTAAATCTTTTATTTTGGTCTTTTTGATATGTTCGCGGCCCCCATGTAGGGTTATCACGCCCCCCTAGGGGGCGTGCCCCACAGTTTGAGAAACACTGGCTTACAAGTAGCATTTTTTCATCACCTTTTTTGTTTGTTGGAAAAGTTGGAACTGGCATGTATATTTTTTTTTTATCTGATAGTGACACTCTTTCCAAAATGGTTGGCCGCCCATGTTTTAATACATCTATTATTATACTTTGTAATCTTTATTGTCTCAGTAACTCGCATCGCTAAGTTTCTGATGAGAATAGGGTTATAGTTGTAGAACCATGAATCCAAATTATAGGGTCGGAACTATTTTTGGTTGCTTTACTGATTGTTCTTACTGCAAACACAATTGAAAAATATGATGAAAAGCTTGCGCAAATCGAAGAACTGCCGAAAGAACAGTATTGTTTTCAAGGTCACGAATTTCCAATAGGAAAAAGGCGTGTTCTTTTTAGAATATATTGTCTTACATTTATTTATTTATTTGAGAAAGATTAGAATAACAGCCATGTCCACCTCTTTTTCCTCCATGTTTTCTACCTTAGATAATGTTGGTTTAAAAAAAAAAAAAACTGAGTGTCACGAATTTTTGGAGAGTTCTGTATATTGGTATTTAATTTTCCACGGTAAAAATTTTACTGACTTACTTTGAAAATTTAGAAATAATTTGATTACCATCTAATTTTATTTTATTTTTATCTTTCTTCATTTTAAGATGCTAACTAGAATTTCTTAAGCAACTCTGAAAGCTTTTTAGTTTTGATAAAAAAAATGTTGTAATACAATTTTATAACACTTTTGCGAATAATTGTAAATGACGAACATTTTTATTTGAAAAAATCAAAGTAATTTATAAAAAGAGGTAAATTTTACGCAATATCAAAATACCTTTTTTAAAAAAATAAAGTATGAATTGAGAACTTTTTTAATGCTTCTTATTCTATTTTTTTCACAAGATTTCTATTCTTTTTTCCGAAGTGATTGCAATACATAAATGTACTGTTGTTTAATGTGTCATAAGCAAAATTATTTTTAAAAGGCGTAGTAGCAAAAAAAGGAAGTTTTTAAATTAAAAAAGTGAAAGAAAAAGTAAACGCACACAGTCAGGATTTATGTTCTTTTTTAAAACTTCTTTTGTAAACTTATGCAAATTCCTCATGATGTTGGGAAACAACAGCATGATTTGTAAGCTGTATTTAAATTCAGCGTTATTTTTGCTTAGACTCATTGTATACTTGGAGAAACAAAATAATTCGCAGAATATAAGTCTTTCTGATCAGGCTGTTTTCACTTTAGATTAAACAATATAGTTCGCGTATTTTACGTTTTTACAGATAGACAAAAAGGTCCTAAAATCAAAAAAAAAAAAAAAAAATATCATAGTCTAACTTCATCAGTGTATTTATTATGTGTGTGAGAGAGAACAGAATTCAATAAATAATTCAGTTCTATTAAAATCAATTTGTCAACTCTATGAGCTCTATATTTTATTATCTTCACTTTAATGCTAATAGAATTTTTAACCTTTTTGCATGTGCAAGAGAAAAGTTACATATTGTACGAGTAGAAAGTACAATCGAACCTCGATTTAACGAACCTCGATTTCACGAATTTCTCTATTTTGCGAACTTTTTCTTGGAACCAAGAACATTTTACTATTTTCTTCGTAAAGTAACCCTCAAGTAGCGAAGTGCATTTTCTATTTAACGAACTTTTTTTTTTTTGCTATACGATTTTTTCCCCCTCCTTTTAAAATATTCCAGGACATTTTTCAAATTAATCTCTTTTATAGCACATTTTATGGTGATCAAGGACCTGGAACTGATTATAAGAGGTACCTAACTCACCTAGAACAAGGAAATTGATATAAATTTTCAAACAAAAAAACTCAAATAAAACTAACAAATTTTATCAGTAATTAAATTTAAAGATGCATGTGATAGTATATGCTTAAAATTACTCGTTATAAAATAATGTACGTTTAAAAGTACTTGTAGGTCTAAAATTAGAAAATATCTTTAAAAAATTCATTTATTTTAATATAAAATTATTTTATAAAGCTGGAAAAACAATGTATTCCTGGACAGCGTTTTTTTTACCTTGTTTTCCTTGTAAATGTCTATTTAATGAGTAAGATATATAAAACGAATATATATTAATTTTCAGAAAAAGGGTGAATAATTTCTTTTTTAAAACAATATATAGTGTGTTCATGAGTTTAAAATTTATTTTATGTGGTCCCTAAAGTATATTAAAAGATAAATATCAAATGAATGAATTTTCCACATAAAGAACTTTCTTTCGAGATTTAGCTACTTCGTTAAATAGAGGTCCAACTGTAATTAAATTTTAAAGAGACAATATGATAAAAAGTGTATGCGTGTAGGCTTAAAAGGATATTTGATCATATTTGTATCTGAAAAACTATTTCGAAATTTATTCATGCTCATTTTCAATAGTCACAGATGGTATTGAATATAATAATTTGCGTTTCACGAAATTTTAAATAATATTTTAAATATCTTTATTCCTGTTTCGGTGCCATTTTTAACAGATTTGGATATAAAACCTAATTATAGACAAAAATGTAAATGTAGGAATAGGAATATTATGTTATATCGAAAACATTTAATTGACTAATATCTGAATTTATGAACTGTAAATACATTCTAAAGACGTAAGTAATAAATGAGATCTTGATAACACTTATTTTCAGTAGCCATGCACTTTTGCAATTTTTAGCACATTGTAAGGAAATTTCTTATTTATATAACTTATTTTTAAAATTTTATGTTATCAAATTTTTTAGACTAAAGAAACTTTATTTTTATTTGATTCGATTTTTTTTTAACCCCTTATCTACCGATGGTACTTATAAGTACCACTCACTTTAAAATTACATAGAATAACCATTTTTACAAATACTCTGGTGATACTTAGCAGGAGTATTTTTTTATATCCGATCTTCCAAGATATATGGCAGCACGGGTTCTATAATGAGTATTTCAGTGGGGAAGGCGAATAGTTTTATAGCAGAAATTGCTTTTTCAGCTGACGGCGTATTCAGCGAATTGCGAAGATTATCATTTTTGTCCCGAAAAAATTGTTAATTTCAAAATTTAAGTGTCTTTTTTTTTTTTTTTTTTTTGTTTATTAATGAAAACATTAGAAAACGATTTGACTATTTATATTAAGGAATCCGACTACCCAAAATCATAATTTTTAAAATATTGACAATTTTTTTTGATTTTATTTTATAGACCATCTTATTAGCTTTATAAAAATATCAAGTGTTTTTTTTTCCATTCACTAGCACAAAAACTACAAGTGTTTTAGTAAAAGCGAATGCCATAACTTTACATAAGATGTCAAACTTTAAAAATGCGTTTTACTCGAAATTTGATTTTTTCGAAAAGCTCAAACGGGGTCGGCGATTGCTCAAAAAGTTTTTTTTAAATAATTCGCTGAAATTTTTTGTGTATGTTCTGTGTAACAATAGAAGTGTTTTAACCTTCAGATTTATCAATCACTGTTTTATTACAAAATTTACAGTTCTTTATGTGAATATAATCACTGTTTTTTTTAAGCAATTTCATATAACAACCAAGATAAAGTGCTCCAGTTTTTGTAAAAATTAAAATATCTCTTATCTTGAAGGTCATTTCAAACAGGAATAGCAAAGTAATACATCAAAATTAAAAAATTGAGAATTTGTTCATTTACTATTTGTACAGAGCTGGGCCCGTTTATGTAATTTTTTGTCAATTTTTACCGATTTTTTTCCCATTTTAGCAGCAATAATTTATTCTTCTCTTCTTAATTTTAGCTATTTTTTCTTAAAATGTACTAAATAAATCTAAAAACCACAAAAAGATCTCCATATCCCCATTTTTTTAAAAAGAAATTGTCGCAAGTAGTCGGATACCTTAAGTGAACAGTGTATATAATTAATTTTACAGTTAAATATATTTAATTAATTAATTAGCTCTAACGGTTTAATTTTCCCAAAGTTGAGTATTTTGTTTATGTATATCCCTTGATTTTCAGTGTAGCGATTCAAAAAAAAATATTGCATAAAAAAAAACTGCAGTAAATCGTAATGTGGTAAATAAAAGGTTAACTTAAGAAAAGACATTTTATTTTTATTCTAATTTAAGTATGATTTGTTCAGAACAAACTTATGTAGGGTACACTTTTACGTTTTACAATAACAATATTTATTCATCATACATGGCTAAGTACTTCAATCCAAAGCGTTTCTAATTTTGGAATCATTGTCTACTCGTGTCTTAAATAAAATAAAATTAGTATTATAATTGTGAAATTGTTTAAGATATCAATTTCGCTAAGTCACAATAAAGTAATGCTTATTCCAATTTTTCGTTGCATATTATATGTTACTCGTATTCTTTATTTGCTTTTAAAAGCTTTTGAAAGCAAATTCTTCTTTGCTTTAGATAGAGAAAATTTATATACATCGGTAATTTTTTAAATACATTTATATTTATTTTTTTATAAGAAGTTTAAATGTCATTGAATACTATAAATAATAGCTTTACAAAAATAAATTTACATTTTGCTCGATTTTTTCTGAATTGTAATAAAATGTAATGCTTTCATATTAAACTTCATTGAATTTTCGAATATAAATAAGCATTATATTTCAAAATTCAATGCATTTTTTACGAAAATTAATTTTATGACCAAATACGTTCTTTTCTCTCTATGTTATTTCTATTTAATTAAATAACATTTTTTACATATACATAATCAGGTGATATGTCAGATAGATTCAGAATTTAAAAAAAGGCACTTTTGGTCTTTATTAATTCAAGATGTTTTGTACTCTCTCTCTTTCATATCTGGAAATTAATTTAATTAAATTGTTTTAATCACTTGAAACTATACATATTTTTATAAAGTGTTATTTTAAGAAAAAATGTTTTCAAAAACAGTAAAAATTTCAAAAGATTTAGAAATCGTTTTTATTATAATAGCAAAAATCATCAAGAAATAAAGTTAAGTGGACTATTTTTTTCTGTACACCAAATTGCACCTGAAATTTAACCTGAGCCCTTAGTTTCATAACTCGTAGGAGATAAAGTAATACAAGCATATTATAAAATACATATAGTATATTATAGTATATATATATATATATTTATAAATATATCACTTTATAATTCTCTTTGGATATTCAAAAACTATTCACTCTGGCACAAATAAAACACATAAGACACAGAAGCAAAATTTACCGAGAAATATGTATAGATATAAGTAAATAGTCTCATTAAAAGAACAGAACAAATATACAAGTGACATTTGTTTAAGTACTGAGGCAGTATCAACCCTCTTAAGCAGATGGACCCTTCTTTAGTAAACGTATACTTTCAAACTGATACCATTTTTCTTTCGTACATAGTTTCTATTTTTGATAAAGCACTTACTTTCTCTTTCGTAAAATTCCTTCCAAATCAACTAGGTAAAGATGAAATTTATTTATTTTCTTTTCCACTGCATGTTATTAGAAGAATTTATGGTGGGAGAGACATCCCTGAGAATTCAAACAGACTTTGATCTGAGGTTCGAAGTTGTTCAGAAAAAAAGTTGATTAGAAGGTATAAAGTGATATTCAAGCCCCCTCCCCCTAAAATGAAGATGGTGTCTTATAAAGCTAATGATACGGGAACCACTGTATGTTAGTTGTACAAACTGCAAGCTGTGTACAGCTTCAAGTTAGTTGTACAAATTGCAAGCTGTGTATAACTGCAAGTTAGTTGTACAAACAAAATGACTTTTTTGTAACTATTTGATACAAGAAATATCAAAGGATCTCCTCCAGACGAGTTGAATATGAACAGAAAATGTGTTAGAAATACTTATGCAGCAGTACATTTTTAGTATTATCATACCAATTGCTTACAATTTTTTGATTCAGAAGTAAACCATTATCCTTTCACCACCATAAGAAGATATTTACATTAAAAATTCATGCGAAATCCCTTTTTATCCTTTCTAAAACGTAACAGCAGCATATTATACTTTCTCTTTGCTGTTATCAATTTTGATAAGGACAAATATTTGTGATTCAAATATTTATCAGAGTAACAGCATAAAGATCAAACAAATATTGGATCCCTTATTTAAGTCGACTTCATGTAACTTTCTTCATTCGCTTCTACCTATAAATTTATCTGCACTTTTGATTTCGGAATTTGATTTAGTTCACAAGTGAGCAAGCTTTGGGGGTGATGGAGGAAATGAATACTTTGATGCTCTGCTTGAATCCTGAGATGAAACTAGCCATTCATGGGGCATCTGCCCGCTACCCAATGCTTGTTGCGGATGCGGGTAATAGTAAGAACCAGGATGTAGTTGGGTCTGGTAAGTGGAATTATTCACGATTGCCGCCCGTACATTGTTGGGCGTTGTATAATCTACAGCAGTGCAAAGCAGTCCCATTGAACTTTGAATATTATTTTGAAATTGCATATGAACATTAGTGTGATCCCATGTGGGATGGGACTGGACAACAAATCTTGATGCTACATTGGTGTTGTAATAAAATGCATTGTTCTTCGAGCTGCAGTCGAGATCAGAAGTGCTGGGAGAACTCAAAGGTGGATCTACTGCAGGCGCTTGATTAAAGTTCAATTGAAAAGGTGACGAAGGGGACGCTGGAGATGACACGCAGTGAGATGGAGTGGAGGACGCTGATGGAGAAGACATCAAATTCTTTTTTTCTGATTCACTTTGAGCATATGACAAATCCTGTTGTTGATGACGATGGGGAAACAGATTTGTGTCAGGAAATGCATTAGGATATTGAAGACTTCGAGATGCATTTGGCGCAGAATACAGCTTGTTTCCGTTGGATATGGGAAACACGGACGGATGGGAAACTGAAATTTTATTTTGTGGGCTCAATAGTGGATCGGAATGAGCTCTGATGGAGCAAGAGTTCAAGCTGTTGTTTGAATTAGGTGAAGACCCATAACTTCCCAAAGTCGCATTGTTGCATTCAGTTCCTATGGCTTGCCCTCCAGATTGACCAAGACTGCAGTTGGGATTTGGAGCTGTAACAGGAGAAGTAGGTGAATTAGTAAGAGGGGAAGAGCAAGTCATACTTCTACCAGAGTTAGGAATGTCTTTCTCGGAAGCTTGACAATATGAGCCTTTAGCTCTTTGTTCCTTCTTGTATTTCATGCGTCTGTTTTGGAACCAAATTTTAATCTGTCGCTCAGTCAGATTGAGAAGTGAAGCCATTTCTATTCTTCGTGGCCTGCATAAATAACGGTTGAAATGAAATTCTTTCTCCAGTTCTACTAATTGGGCACTGGTATAAGCGGTTCGTGCTCTTTTTGAAGGTTGTTCACCTGGAAAAAAAAGTAGTAATTTAATATTTCATTAAAAAAAAATATATTCTACAAAACATGCAGCAATGTTAAGTTTAAGCTGAATTGTGTCTAATAAATAAAATGGGTTTGTATGCCTTTTCCAGAGTAATAAGCACAGAACTAAGATATATGTAAGGTGAAATTATTTTCTATTAAGTCCATGCCTTATATACACCTAGCCTGTAATTTTACTTCAAAATAAAAAAAAATCGTTTTGGTTATTTCACTATACACAAAAAAGGCTATTTTCTTACTAAGACTTACTTAATATTTAAGTCATTTTATTTATCTAAATACATGTTTCATTTGATAAAAATGTGTGACTTGTTTCTACTTTTTTGACTATCAGCAATTACTTAGGTCTAGATTCAAAACCATATTTTAAAAATAAAAAGAACGCTTAATTTTTTTTTAAATTAAAAATTTTCAAAAAATTTTTTTTTTTTTTTGGAACTGAAGAGCCAAGATTTAGAATTGCCGTCTTACAATGCCCATATAACAATTTCTGTACATATTGTGAATTTGTTTTAAAAAGTAAATATAAATATCCATCATAACTGGAACTTACTATCTATGAACAAAGCCATGCTTATGTCAAGTTTAGTTTCAGAATTTATTTAGTGCCCTGCTCAATATATCTCGCACAGTAAAAAAATGTACTAATTTCAAAATAAAAAAAAAAGGTATTTCAATATAAATCGGAAGAATAATGAACAAGAAATATTTCTGCATATATAATGTAGTAGAGCAAAGTAGAAGAGGTCCCAACTGCAGGTACCCAAATATAAATACTAACCAACTGTGTACAGTTTGTATGCGTGAGATCCTCTTTTCTTTTCAGCATAGAAAATCTTATAATATTTTTCTTATGTTAAAATTGCGTCATGTGTGAGACAAATTTCTAGAATTTTATTCGCGTTTGGGCAACAAACGCTTCTGGTAAAGTGTATTTCTATTCGGGCTGCAAGAAACGGGATTCTGTGGCTTGCTTTTAACTGAATAAACTAGTGTTGAAGCAACCAGCCGGAGGAGAAGACACATGAAAGCCAAATCTTATGCGGCACATTTGAAGGGGAAGATTGTCTTCCGAATGTTAAAACGTTAGTAGGAGATAGGAAAATCGTCTCGGACAACGATGAACCAGTGAATCGTAAACAAAGTGCGCGTGCCGTATTCAAATACCAACCCGCCTTATTTGCATTTGAAACACAGAGCTTGAAATTGAAGAATGGACTCTCTATTCATCATAGCGTAACACGCCAAATTTGAATAACCTGGAAACGGGCCAGATAATATTATAACTAAGATCGAAAATTCTCGACAGGGGGGAGAATGCGAGACGTGGGGGGTTCGTGTACACAAACACAGCAAAAAAAAGCGAAATGTAAATAAATAAATAAAAGGAAAGTAAATCCAGCGTGTCTTATCAAATATAAATCATCCCAGCAAGTTTTTGTTCCAAATGCAGAAAATGGAATCAGCAAAAACGGTGAATTCACGTCATTTGACGCACACTGCCTCCCCCTCCCCCTTCCTTTCCTTTTCACTTCTATCCTTCGCTATGCAATACGACTTCTTGTGTGCATATATCAGTCTAATACCTACATCTTCTATTCTCAGATAATTCTATGTCCCCTTTTCTTCCCTTAGGCATGTTTTATGCATACTTCTCGGCGCTCGGAGGCTCTCCAAATGGACCACAGTCATATTTGGATTACTGTGTTTAATATGTTTAAAATGTAAATTTGGGGATATATATATTTTTTATGCTTCTTGTGCAAATCAAATAAAGAGGAGCCCATCCAAAAGTATCAGATAGAAAGGGAAAGAGAAAAAAAATGTTGTGATGTGGTTGTGATATACATATCAATCTACGTGACATTTAGTTCGTTTTATTCCTGTCAATGAATTTATTAACTGATGGGGCGCGTTAGAGAGATGAAAAAAAAAATCTTGAGAGAAATCAGCATGGGCGGAAAAAGAGAGAAGAAACTGTTTATAAAATATTCGCTTCATTTATAATTTACTGCTTATATATAGAGACGCATTTCCTTCAAGTTTTAATATTTGATTTAATAACTTTCTCATGCAAATAATTGAGTTTTTTACTCGGATGATGGACGAGGACATTTTATTTATTTTTTTTCCTGCTCTCACCTCTCTTTTCGTCGCTAAAAGTTTAATATCTAAGGAATGAATATTTCCGTCTTTCTCTCTGGCTTTTAATGAGCGTTTCGTAACAAGCATTACCTCTTAGAATAGAGTTATGAACCATAAATCCTAAATACTTGACTTTTTTTTGGAATAATGTCTTTTATTTCGCTTAGTATTGTTTTTGAATTTCGTTAAGTTCTTCATTTTGGTAAATACTGTAGGCATTACAATACATTTTTTTAAAAAATATTATTTGAAGAATAGAAATTCTGAAGATGATATACAAAAAGAAGAAAAAGTTGTGTATCTTTGGAAAATTGTTTTATTTCTGGAGCGTTCTCCAATATTTACGTTAAAGATAATTATGCTATTATTTAGTTGGCTGAAGTTTATCACACTTTAAGGTATCCGACTACGTTCGGAACCGTGGTTTTAAAAAAGAGCATAAATGGATAATTTTCATGATATTTAGTGTCGCTTAGATTAGAATACATGTATAAAATTGTTTTAAGGACAATTTGACAAAAAAAAACTATTTAAATACAATATTTCGGCAAAAAAATAACTTAGAATAACCTTTTTTCAAAATGCTCTCCTTTTGTGAAAAATGCTTCTATTATAATAATATTTTGGCTGTATATAGCTCAGGCCTCTGTACAGAGGCTCAACTATGATTTTTGAAAAATTCACATTATTTTCAGAGTTACAACCCATTGAAATAATTATCTTCGTTTTTTTCTTAACATTTCTCCCCTCTGTTGTCTTAAAGCATGGATAAACCCACTTCTAAGTTATATATTTCAAAAATTCTAGTTGAGCCTCTGTGCAGAGGTCTGAGCTATATACGGGCAAAATATTATAATAATAGAAACATTTCTCGCTAAAGTAGAATATTTTGAAAATGGGTCATTCTATGTTCATTTTTTGTCAAAATATTGTACATAAATAATTTTTTATTGTAATACTATTCTTAAAACAATTTTATATACATTTTCTAATCTAAATGACACTAAATATCATAAATGTTATCCATTTATACGCTTTTGCAAAATCACGCTTCCGAACGTAGTCGGATACCTTAAAGGCGTTACTTAAATTCCCATTAATTAGTAAAAAATAGGAAAAAACGTTTTTAACAAACAATTAATAATATTTCCTATCACAAGTATTTTTTAATGAAGAAACTTATGCTCCTACTCTTAATTATAATTATTTGATTGAAGTTAAAAAGTTGTGGTGCCCCATAATCAAGCTTCGTGTCCTCGATAATAGAGTCTAGATCAGGTGTCAGCTACCTATGCCACGCGTGCCACATGTGGCTCGCGGTACCATTCTCAATGGCACTCTGCAATACTCTACAGCTTTGTCACTTTTTAAGTGGATGAAGTTGATAAATTTGTTATTTATCAACCTTTAACAACAACCTTATTTAACAAACATGTTCAGAATTATATACATTTACGGAATTATGATAAAATCTGAAAGATAACTCTAAAGATAAATTTACGGCTATTTTGTAAATTATTGAATGCTATTGCTGGAGAGATTTAATTTTTTGAAGAGAGAAAATTGGATGGTATTTTCCTCTTTTGTACGCATATTAAAATAAAAAATATTTCCTCATAGGAAAAGTATTTCGAGTCCACAAAGAAATCATTTAACAATTGAATGGTCAAAATAGTGTCAAATTGAAAGTCACAAATTATACCCCTGATTTTGTAATACAAAAGGAGAGTTAAGCGGTGCAAGTACTAAGTTCACATTATTTTTATTTATTTTTTTTTTATCTTTTTATTACTATAATGAAGGGAAGAACTTATATTTTACGTTATCAGTTTCTTATTATAATAAATATGTTTAAAAATACATAATAGGTGCAACTTTAATTTTTTTTTATTTTTGTTGAAGAAATAGTTTTATTTTATGCTGTTTATTTTTATGTTAAGAAATATATCTTTAAATGGTTCAAAATTAATAGATAATAAAACTAAATATCTATATTATTGACCTCTATTCTCTAACTCTGCATGCATAATCGCGGGAATCGAATTGTTTCAAAAATATCCTATTGAGTGGCATGCTGAATCATATTGGTAAATTGGCTCGGCACGCTACAACCATACGGTTTCCGACCTTATTGGTTGTAGTAGTGTTAGATTGTAGTGGTAGGTTGTAGTGATAGGTTGTGTAGTAGGGGTAGCCTTTTGCTTATGACCACGAACTTGTCCCCGGAGTGTCATGAGTTCGAGCCTTGTCCCACTGAAGACCCACCTTGTAAAAAGACTGAAGCATGTTAAATCCGTGAAAGCTCAATATCCTCCTGTTGGTGTGATATGGAAGTTCGGACAGTGAGTTTCTAGCTCAGGTGTAGTCCTCGTCACTTAACCATGGTTCAAAATTACGAGGTCCGTGGCCAATAGCCTTCGTGTTGTTTTATAGAGAGACGTTAATATTCCCTCAGTCACTCGATATATTGGTTCAAATCACGATAACGTTAAAGATCATCATCACCATTAATAATGGTGAACAAAGTATGTTTAATTCAGCATGATTTCAAAATTTTCATCGTATAAGGAAGCTGGTTTTGACTGAAATGTTATTTCACTTGTCTGCGGTTCAACTTCATAAGTACGTCGCCTATAGCTTTCGTGTATTTCTAGAACATCATTAATTCAAATCAAGTAATCATAAGATATAAATGAGGAATTTTTCAATGAAAGATCATTAACATTTCTTTTATTTTCTTCATTATGTAAAACACATTATCTCTATAAATATAAAAAACATAAGAGGAGAAGAAATGATTTCCACACAAACCCACAGATATATTAAAATATACTTATTTTTAATATAATAGAAAAATATACATACATTACACAAACTCACCAAACTTTCATATTCAAATTAACATTTGTGAAATGTCTGCAAAAATATAAGCATATGAGCAAATGATGCAAGAAATTTTTTAATTTCAAAGAAAGAAGAAATGTCACACATGATCTACAGTTTTTGAAATCCTAAATAAATTTGAAACAACCAAAATCCCAGAAATGTAAGGAATATCAAAACTAATTACAGGTTTTAAATCCTGTATCTTACGAATTCAAAATCCACATGTTACATTAATCATTGACAAATAAAACTGCGATTTTGAGTTCACAATTTATTGTTTACTATTTAACCATAGGTAAAATTTTATATTTTATGGCATTTTTAACCTTTGGGTTGGACAACAAAAAATTCTTTACCCGATTCGTCTTACTTGGCATCAGTAGATTCTCGATAAATTTCATAAACATGTGGGGTAAAGGTCAATTAGATTACTAAAAAAAAATAACAACCACAAACAGATGCTGCGCTCTTTGGCAACCTTATAAAAATGTTCAGGTCAAGGTATAAGGTCAAGGCTCCTGCGTGGGCATACTTACATTCTTATTTTGAAACAATGTAACACATAGTTTGACTTGTTTGGCCTAAGTTTTGGCCTATATATATATATATATATATATATATATATATATATATATTGTTAACGAATTCTCAAGATCTTTTCAAGATTTTGTATTCCAATAGATAAAGATGAAAATTGTTTCAACAAATTACTGGCTTAACTATGTATAATACCATATACAGCTTTCATCAAAGTCAGTGAAGAAATCTTAATCATATGCTACTATTCAAATATTTTCTACATTTTTACGGTTTAGGAGTTCGTATTTATCATCATCTATACAAAAATAAAACTCGGGTAATATAAGAAACTCAGGAGTACTTTCGTAAGTATTCACTTCAAAAATAATAATTGAGTTATTTATGCATTTTATTTTAAAGTTAATACAGAATTTTAGAATTTAACTGATAGTGGAGTAATTTGGTTTCATTTAAGATAAACGGATACATAGCTAAAAAAACATTGTAGGTAACCCAGTTATAATGTCAAAGACAGAGAAGGATCTCCTTTAATGTCAGACATTAAAGGAGAAGCGTAAATAATGGAGATCAGTTCACTTAAAAAAAAACTTAATAGATTTTTTTACCCAGTATTATAAGGCCTGAAGACCATCAAAGCGTGAAGAGCTACATTCCGGGGGAGGGGGGTACAGAGTGTAAAACCAGGGGGAAACCCGTGGCCCACCTTGAATAATTTTACGGTGCCTGAAACTCAACTACAAGATACGATTATTTTATTCAATATTTTTGTTTTTGTGTAGTGTTTTGTAACAAATATATCCCATAACTGTGTTTCTATTTTATTACGTTGCTTCTGTTTTTTTACATAGAATGGAACAGTATTGCATTGCAGCGACCCTCTCATCATCACGCTTGATTCTTGTAAATTTATCACTCTGCTTATTGCAAGAACCAGGCATATTTGATCATTCCATTATTATTATAAAATTATCTATGTTTGTATACATGAAAAATAATGAAAACAATAATAATAATTCATTTCATTTTAAATTTTCACTCCAATAAAGGTTTGCAATGGGTTCAAATCTAATATATAGATATATATTTTTATATTGGCCTGCGGAATTATAATGTTTTTCCGAAGTGGCCTTTTCAAGGTCAGTTGGGTTGACCACCTCTCTGGTGCAAAAAAGAAACAAAAGTTTCTACATACATAAGCACTGAGGCGCCCTCTGGCGGTTACAATGAGAAATTCGTTAGGGCATTCTTAACACCAGTGTTTAACACATATTTTTTGATAATTGTGTTTTCTAATATAATAATTAAATTTATATTTTGAACACAATCAGAATTTGTTTCATAATAATATAAAAGAATTAATTTAACATTATTTCTGCATTGCGCATTTTCCTTTTTTGTTTTTTTTTTGGGAGGGAGGGGGTTCTTTTTTTTTATTATTACAAATATCAGCAAAATCAACTAAATGTAAAAATATTGAAATTCATAAATTTTGCTTGCATGCAAATGTTAATTAAGCAATTAAAATGTTAATTTTTTTCTAAATAATTTTACCATTATAATAACATAGTTAAGAATTAATAATTTTACTAATTTAATTTTACTTGTTTTATACTTTTGCTTAAAAGTATGTCTTCTCTAACGCTTATTATGCCTCATCATAAAAGTAAATAATTTTTTTTTGCTGAAAACGAACTAAATAAAACTAGTTACATCTTTTATACAGCTATTTTGATAATTTATAAAAATTATATACTAAGTTTTGGTGATAAAAAATTCTTAATAATTTTTAGTAACTAATTTTGTAATTATTTTTAAGTAATATCAGTTGAAAGGACTTTTAATTTATTAAAAGTTTACTGAAAAATAGATACAGAATAGGTGACGTTATCATCAAAAAACGCGCAAATCATTTATTATGCTATTCGTTTTAAAAAGGGAAAAATTTTTTTAAAAAGATGCTTTCATGGGTTTTTACAGTTTTTTATCAACAACTAAAATGAGTTGATCATGCATTTCTTTAATTTTTTTCCATTTTGCTTCATAGCTTGTTTACTTTTTAAAGGTTACTCGTTTTTACAGTTCTAGTATGTAATATGTAACACTGAGATATTATTGAAATACACACTTTGAAAAATATGACTAATATGACCTTTAAATTACAGATATCCATTTTTTTCTCTCTCTCTGTACTATTAGATATAATTTTATATTAACGCCCATTAAATTTATTCTTACATCACTTTTAGGGAATGAGAAAATATAAGCACATTTTATATTTTTAAATAATAAATATTTTCACAATTACATTGAAAACCTCATATGTATTCAGATATTTCTATTAAATTCATCAGTGCTCTCTATCGATTTAAAGCAAATTGCTTAAATACTTTATACGTAGTAATAAACATTCACAAAAGCACTGACATAGAAATGCTATTGTCAACTTTATTCTCCTTGTAGAGGCAGAAATATTAAAACAATTGTTGTGTAGATTTCTTGGAGTTAAAAATACCAAGAGCCCCAAAAGTTGTTTCGTCAGTAATGACTCATAAGGCTATTTTTAAAGTATTCCAGGAACACCTCTGAGTCAGACTGACAAACTTAATGCAACATAGACATACCTTTGAAACCTGAGAGATCAGATAATCTGCCTAAAAGTAGGAGCGAATCCAGAGATTTTTTTTCCAAGTCACACGTCTATGCTTCAATGTTGAAGTTCTTGCTAATGATGTGTATATATCAGAAACGGATGTCAGTTTTCCCGTTTCAACTGTATACCCGGGTTATTACTGTTTATATTTGTGCATTAAACGTGGAAATTTATAAACCATACTGATTTATGAATACTTATATATATATACAGAAAATTTTATAAAATCGGTGAAAAAAATATTTTCTTATTCTGTAGAAGACAAAGGAAAGGATATTACATTGCAAACTTTTTGCAACTTATGAATTTAATTTTCTCTAATTTCGATGCATATACCGCATAATCATTTTTTTTTTAAAAAAAAATCCTTCATAGTGTATTTTCAAATAAATAAATTTCTGATCGATTTTGCTTTAATTGAAAGCTTAATTTCATCTTGTCTAAAAATATTTAACTAAAGTTTCTTGAAGTTTGCTATTTACATGTCCACTCGTACATGTTGTATTTTATCCACATTAAAATACTGAATTATTCACTTAAAAATAACATTAAAAAAGTAATAAATATATAAAGAAAAATAATTTAACTGGTTGCAGCATAAAATTGATGTAGGAAAAGATATGCAAAGAAGAAAGGGTGTTTGCGTTATATATAGTTAGTAAAAAACAAAAATGCTCTCCTTAGCCCTCTTGCGTTTGTAGCTCTAATACAGTGCTTCTCAAACTTTCTATACTTGCGACACAATTTTCATTCAAAATTTTCATCGCCCCCCCCCCCCTTTATACAATAACAATGTATTGAATTGAATAATAATATACTTTGACGAAAAACTACAATACGCGACTTTAATTATAAATCGTACAAATTATCAAGATAAGTATATAATTTTATGACGTGCCCATAGGGTCATTGGTAATTATTAAACTTGTTCTTAACATATAGTATTATTATGTTAATTATGAAAAACATTGTGCAGCACTGATACATTTATAAGTTTTTTATATCAGTGTAAATGCTTATTTCATTTTTATTAATTCAAAATGCATTTTATTTTGCTTCCTTTCCGTAAATCAATAAATTTTTTTAAAATAATTTTTTATTTTTGACTTTTCGATAAACTCGCCCCCCCCCCCTGGTGGGGTTAGCACGTCCCCTTAGGGGGCGGCGCCCCACAGTTTGAGAAACACTGCTCTAATATGATAATTAGTTTGTATTTCTCTCGTATCAGCGTTTTATCACTTTTAGGAATTTAAGATTACTATTTATCTCTCTCTATTTATGATTTGTTTTCAAAGAAGCTATTTTCACAATTGGCATTAATTCAACAGTAAGAGTTTCCCCTTTTTATGATTTATTTTTAACCAATATATATATATATATATATATATGTAATATAAAAATAGATATATTTGTAAGCTTTAACCGAGAACTTGGATGATGCAAGATCAATGCAATATTTCGTCAGCTTTTCCCCTCCAGACACTAATCCTTCCCTATAGACTTGGTACCACCTCTGTCTAGGGGGACAGAACCAATAGAATCCTAGAGAGCCCATAAAGCATGTCTTTTAAGGAATTTCACTCTTCGCTATCTCTTCCGATTTTCCCCATATAAATATCTTTGTTCCCCTATGTCGGGGTTCTTTTGCCTCCTTTAAAAGTACTGTAACACGTGGCTTCAGTGCTCTTCCTCCGAAAGAAACCCCGTACATTCAATAAAGATTTTAAAGTCCGTAGCTGTCGTTACTGGGTCGTTAAAATGTGTCATATATATATATATATATATATATGTGTGTGTGTGTGTGTGTGTATTATTTCATTTCTCATTCGATTATGAATCCTGACCTATAAATAAATAGTTCTTCCAAATGCTCCAGAAGCTGTGATACTTTACTCACCCTGATACCAAGTTTTAGGCAGAATACTTTATTAAAATAATTTCAATATTTTCTTCCAGAAATGAGCCCAAATTACAGCCACACTTTCCATCTGTAAAGGAGCAAGAAGAAGGGTATACTGCGGCAACTTCTCCCTGAGGATGAAGACAAGCAAGCCATCCTTAAAATGCCAAACAAAACTGAAACCCGTTGTAAAGCTAGAATATTCCATTCTTCAGCTCTTCTTTTCTTAAAGTACTGCATAAATCTCTCTAGAGAGAAGACTTGCGGATGTGCAATGTGAAAAAAAAGAAGAAAAGATAAAAGTAAGCTGCAGCTTTAGTCGAATTCCAGAGCTACAAATGAAAGCTGCTGCTGAAAGGGTAGGATCTAAGTCTTTTACTCCCAGCTGTCTACTTAACCCGCCTTTGTTCTTGAATATGCAAATCAGGAGACACGGGCAAAGGGGAATTTTAATGATTGCTGGGAAATAAGAACCTCTTTGGATAGAGTTTCCCTTCAGGTCGCGATGCTTGATGTAAGGAATTTAAATATTCACTTGGCTTTCCGAGCTAACCAATAGGGTTTAAATCGCATCTTCAGCGATTGGAAGTTTTCCATTATTGTTTGGGATCCATCATCTGCACAAAGGCTTTCGTGGCTTTGGGAAAAGTTATGCTTGCGCGTACCTGATCAGTTCGGAAGTAAAACCCCCAAGTTTTTATTATTACTTTTTTCAGTTTCTTCCCTCTTAACATTATCTTCAGTTGAATTGAAATATTTTGGTAGGATTCGAAGCCAAATATCTTATTAGCATCTGTCATGTACACAAAGAATAATACATATAGGGTTTCGAGCCTTTTTTTTAAAAAAAAAAATCTAAAACTACAGAGATATTTCAAAAGTTTCTTTAGCTGTTCTTAAAACCATTGGTGTTTTTCAACTAGCAGTGATAATAAATCTTTAAAAAAGAAATGTGTCAAAGATAAAATATTCAGTTGCTACAGAAATAAATATTCTACAATTCTTGTTTCTATTAACACAAAGCTACCACGCGTATAGCCTTTTTTTTTTTTTAAATATTGACTGATATTGTTAATAAAAATTTTAAGTATTTTAAATATAAAAGTATTTTTTCATCTATTTTCATATTCATCCAAAACCAATCATTCAATATAATTCTAAGTTATTGAGCTTCAGGTAATTCATGTAATCAAGTACTGAAGAGGAAAAATTATTGTATAAAAAAGTAAAGTTAATTCTTTTTAATAAATTTTCCTCCAACAAAAGCAGATTTCTTTAATGAAATAATAAAAGTGAATTGAAACATTTTTAAAATTAAAATAAAAGATTAGGCTATGAATTTTTTTATTAAAGCAGGAACCATTAGAATTAAACAAGAACTATATATATTTCCATATTTTTTTATTCTCTTAAATTTCTTAATCAAACAAATTTTTCAAAGTAAAATAAACATTAATTTTTAAATATTTTACAGTGTATTTTACAGTACTTGCCATAAAATAAGTAAGAACTATACTTTTCTTACCTGATTGGTTTAATTCATGGAAATTCTACTCATTTGTTAGTGAAAACTTATCTTCTGCATTCATAAATGTCTTTTCTTATATTATTGGGTAATTTATCGTAGGAGATCAAATTTATCATTCAATTTTCCAATTTAATTTTAAGCGAAATTATCATATTATCATAATCAGCATATATTCCATGAAGTCAGTCCTCTTGAGCTCAAAATATTCCTTAAGACGGAATTCATGTACATATTTCTAAAAAAATTAATTATCTAGTCAATTCACTTACATACTTAGTCAAATAAATTAACTAGTACCACAATAAGATTCATAAGAAAAATGTCTAGACTAATTGATAAATCACTAAATAAATTCCCTTGTAGAGAAATTAAACTAATATGCATAATTCGTTGGATATCATTCTCGTTTTTAGCTTTTATCTAGTCATTTAGACTTTGGGTTTGCTTACTTATCATACGTAACTACATAAAAATCAAAATATACCTTGATATATATGTTGTACTAGGAAATAAAGATACTTATTACAATAACAAAGCAGTCATAGCTACATTGAAACTAAATATCACTGAAATACCACGAGTAATGAAAATCATATTGAGAGAGGGTAAGGGGAAAAAAATCCTTTTTTTTTACAGACATTTGTTCCACATAACTGCTTTTTTTCCCCATCCGACAATTTATCATCAAATCCGTCTTCCTTTTTTATCCTTTCATACTCCATATAATTACATTTCCTACTAGATTTAATTATAAATGTCTTGTTTAATGAAGCCTTAATCTCATTTTAAGATCTTTGTTTTAATTATCTTCCTTTGATTTAAGAAATATATTTGTCATTCAAATTTAAATATAACTTCTATATTCAAGCAACCAAATATTAAATATATATATATATATATATATTTTCAACCGGTTTTTTTTTTCTTCCTTTCTTTTTCATTTGAATCGAAAATTTATTAACATTAATACAATAAAAAAACATTAATTCATTTTCAAGAGCATTCCTAATATTAAGGAGATTTCAACAATATATATATATTTTTTCGTTATTAAAAAAATTTTAAATGAAAAATTGTATTCTATATAATATAGTAGACTGCGGTTATAAAAAGAAAAAAAAATTCACTCTAACGCAGAAAAGATGCTCTATGGCATAAAGATCAAAGGACAAACAATTTTTAAAAAAATAGTTTCAGAATTTAATATTGCCACACACAAAGGGGTTGAATTTTCAAAAAAATGAAAAAAAATTATTTAATTTTGGTTAGATGATTTTAGACTCAAAATAGAATTATTTTTCTACAACATAAATAACCAAAAATGATGGTTATTTATAAATGAGTAGTGAGCAGTACAAAATGTACATTGTAACACTTCATAACCCTAACTCTCTCCAGGGGCGTAACGTACACCCCCAAAGCCCCAGCATCGCGGGGAGCCCCAGGGTTCTAGAGGACCCAAAGATTGACTAACGTTAAGTATATATTTGGACTTGGGGCACAAAACCTGACTAAGCTGACCCGCGCGGGCTAATATTCTCCATTACGCCACTGTCTCTCTCTTCGCACCATCGAATCAACCCGATCCAAGCTTTTTTCCATCTTCCTCTTTATTATGCACTGTGATTTCGTTTTTTTTTAAAAATTTAGTACTCATATACATAAATATATCCATCTAAGAAGCTGTTTAAATGTACTTGACGTGCCTTTTCTTGCAGTTATTTAGTAGTGTCTTCCCATCATAATAAATGTGAAAAAATACTAAAATGCCTTTTTTTCTTTAAACAAATTTAGTTATTACCGTAAGAAAAAATCAAATTCCTGATCTTTCTTCCCCTTGTGGCATTACCAAACATAAAAATTATAATTTTTTATTTTATTTTTCCTTTCATCTATATGTAAGAGAACGTCTTTTCCGCATAAGTAGTTTTTTAAATTTTGAAAAAAAAAAAATTTTTTTTTTATTTATCCCACTATATCAAACAAAACATAAATAAAAACTTCTTTTATATCTAAGAATCAGGTAAAATTACTACCCAACTATAAGCTGAATACCTGAAATCAGCTCTTAAAAATATTCTTTAAAACTGATGAATCGATCATTAAGCGAACTCGGAAAAATTGTGTACATTTCCCACATAAATTCACACTAAAAGCCTCCTGCCTCCAAGCGAGCAGTCGAACTTCAATCAGAATCCTTTGCTTTTAATTTTACGCTGAGCAAGCGCCTCCTTCCCAATTATTGAATCCACCAGGTCTTGCATTATTACTTGGTTTGCAAAACTGTTAATAACCCAGTTTTCGATTACGGAAAACAAAATATTAGGCCAAGCAGGCGAATTGATTAAAACAGAAAAAGAAGTCTATGCGTAATTAGACCAAGAAGGATAGAAAGTCGGCTTCCTTTAAAAGTCTTTTATTAATGAACGCCTTATCAATTAAAAGGTAACGGAAAACTTTCACTTCCAACCCAACTTGTATCGAAGCGTTGGGTATTTAGATTTGAAGCATCTCACAAAAGTGAACGCTCAGGTTCTGATTTTAATGAGTGTGGCGCTTCCGTTGATTAAAGCTTTGCTGAGACCACTAATTAAGTTGTCTTCGGCACCCTCCCTCTTCTTAAAGGTTTCTTGTCTTATCGCGGTTGGATAATTAGAAGGGTTCAATAGTTGGTGCACCTGTACTACAAGCCCTACCACACAGAGATCAATTAGTATCGCACCCTGCTAGATGAAGTATGGTTGGTCGACAAGGGAGGAGGTCGGTAAATTGTTGGGTGAAAGAAATGTCACAATTTGCCTCCCCCATCCCCTATTTTTTATTTCTTTTTTCCCCATTCTTGTTTCTTTTCTTCCCCTTACAATGATCGGAAACGGGGAATCGAAGGGACTAATAAGATGTTGAAGGTACCTTAATGATAAAATTGGAAACTTCTAGCTTTAGTTGAGTAGTGTGGGGTTTTTTAATAAATGCGTCTTCTGATGCGTAAATAAAAGACACGTGTTCTTTCTTCTCTTTTTTTTTTTTTAACTTTTATTTTGAGCCTAATCCATTACAAATCAAGTGAACAAGTATAAAGTAAACGGGCTTGTTCCTTTTTTGGGGAATTAGTTTATAAGTAATGAAAAATAAATCAGGAACCAGTTAGGTTCAACAGTTAGGTTGGTTACGTAAAAAAGCTGTTACAAGTTGCTATTTAGTAACCGTAGCTTTCATATATCTCTTCTAACTATATAATCAGCATTTTCCCGTGTTTCCGAAGAAAATTTTGTTAAGGTTTTCTATTATTAATGTTTTTATTGGTTAATAAATAATGCCAAAATCCTTTTAAGGATTCAGATAATCAGATTTACCATTTTTTTGTTTTTTATTTTTTTTTAATTTTGAAATTACATATTTTGTGAAATTTATTACATTTTCAAGAGATTAATGCAAATAGCAAGTTTCTTCGTCACACAGATATTATAAATTATTTAACGAATTAATCATAAAAGGAACCATTGCGTTAAAAAGTAGTATAAATGTAGATCTTATGTTTCGTGGTTTGAAGATAAAGAGTAAATAAATTTTTACTCATTAAGAAATTAAATAGAAAAAAATATGCAGGATTTTAAGAGAAAATTTTATATTGTGCATTCTGTCTCACTGATATAAGTTTTTAATGATTTATATATATATATAGTCTGGCATTTTTAAAAAGAAGCATCCACAACTCAGAGCATTGTGTTTAATATACCTATTTCAGTTCCTTTTTGAAAAAAAAAAAATTATTACACATTAATAAGAGAGCTGAATTTTTTGCTTAAATTTATCATTACATGAACATGTTTTTATTCCTCTTTCAATCTCTGTGGTATAAGAGTAAAAATTCTTTAAGAAAATAACAGGGATAGTCTAAAAATTTAATTTTAAAAAGCAATTACAAAATATCTAAAAAACAATACTAAAAATATTTATCAACTCACTTAAAATTTTTGTAAAATCTCAGCTAACAAAAAACTGCAATAAAGCCATTAATGTGTTTTTGAAAAAAAAAATCTTTATTATTATCTTTTTTAACTAATGTCTCCCATTTCCTAAAGAAATACTATTAGGTTTCTTCAAAAAAAAAAAATTTAAAAAAATCAAATAATAGTTACATAATTTTTTCTTGTGAATCAACAAGTAATCAATTCAAATTTCAGAATTTTAACAAATCCAGTAAAAACAATTAAGTATATGATCACACATTTTTCAAATTATTTATAATGAAAATCTTTATATATATATTAATATGTTTTAAATAGAAACCACTATAAATCATAATGCGTATAGCAATAATTTTTGATACTTTTAGTCAATCGTTTAGTTTTAGTTAATCCGTTGGTTATCTTTTTATTTTTCAGAATGCTTTACATTTTTTTTTTTAAAAAAAAAAGAATATTATGATTTATTTTGTTTTCTGTGTAAGCTATTTAAGTCAATTTCTTTTAATACGACATGACAGCAAAGAATTAAAAAAATCAATTACACACTTTGATATAATAAAGAGGAACATGAATATTACTCAAAAGCTTACAAATCTATCATTTTAATTAATTGTATTTACCCTTGAATGATTTGATAAAAAATTAACTATCGGCAGTTAATTCACGCTTCTTATACTTACTGTCATTATTTTAAAATTGTTATTTTCTGAATGCGAATTATTTTCAATTTCACTTTAAGCAAAAATATTTATTGCATTATAAAATTGCTCATAAGTACTTATGTGATGAATTAAAACAAAAATCAATAAAACAAATTTAAAAAATAAACCAGTAACATTTGCTTAAGTATAATAAGTATTAAAGTTTTAAATAAATAAAAGTATTGTTTTTTTTTCTGTAAAATAGAAAGTAAGTCTGCTTAATTTAAATCAAGCACATTTTATTAATGGCGTTACAATATAAATTACAAGGGGAAAATATTTGTCTTAAAAATTTCCTTTATTAGCTCCACGTTGAATAATAAATAATCTGATTTTCGTTGCGTGTAACTGAAATATGTATTATTCTATGTATGCCGTTGCAACTCACTTACCTGTTTCACAATGTTGAATGAAAAAACTATGTCAGTAAAAATAACAACGCAACAGATGATGAAAAATATTTTTTAAAGAAAAAAAAGCTATCTACATTGAGAATCTAATTATTTCGATAAAAATTTTCTCTTCATCCCAATCATCATTCATCTATCAATCAAATTAAATTAAGGGGACACAGTTTGATTCAATTGACAAAAATCGGTCAAAAATTCTAGTAAAATTGTTCAGCCTAAATTATTCTTTATTTAATTTTCTATAGTCTCACAGAATTTGAAAGCTCTAAGTTTAAAAAGAAATCAGAGTTATGATAACTTTTATATGTTTGTTTTTATTCGCATCCCAATAGCAAACAAAAATTTTAAACGGATTTATTTCAAAAAGAAGAAAAATAACTCATTTATCTTCATTTAAGGCTTTTTCTGTTGTGCCTAATGGCCTAATGCTTTGATTTTTTTTTCTTTTACCTATTGCTAATAGTCAGGAGCGCACACAGGAATTTTTCAAGGGTACGTGGTTGAAAGTTCACCGTTCTTGTATCATGCTATTTTTGATTTTGTCGAATTTCAGGAACAAAACACAGTAAAAAACTAATTATTGAATAAATAATTAGCATTAATTAATAA
>BMAV01026361.1:172602-190740 GCA_019973955.1 Trichonephila inaurata madagascariensis | reverse complement strand
CCACCGTACCCACAAAAAAGCTACAGGTGCCCCAACATGCGTAAGAAAAAATGGTTAAATATTAAGAGGCCCCAAACAAGGGCCCCTCAAGGAATTTTTAATACAAAACTCACTCAGAATTAGCTACGCCAGTGAAAGTAAGTAAGCCTCAGTAGAGTTCAATAGCAAACTCTTAGCCTTAGATATATACACACAAACACACCTACATATAATTGGGGGGGCTTAAGAAACAACGTGAAGTTTGGATTCAGCTAACCCGCTATTGTAATCAAATATTACGTGTTTATAATTCTATACATTTAGTTATAGAAAAAGAAAAATGACTAATTTTTTTTTTCATTCTAGAATTTTACGTTCGATATTTTCAGATTTCAAGGCTATTATCAAGGCTATTTCATTATTCTTTTTTTTATGATACCTTTTGGACTAGAGCATTCTTTCCCTAATGTATATGTATTAAAATCCCGTTAGCAGACTAATAACGGTGCTATGCTATTGCATTGCACACCAATTATTTACACATTACGGGTTTCTTACAGTTCTTGTATATCGGAGTCAGAAGAGCTCAAATTGTTTTGGCGACCAAAAACTATGACTCAAAACTGCAAGTTCAGTCTTACGTTTTCGAAATATGATTACTTTATTCTTCACCAATTCTTGATTTTACTTTTAATAAACTTGTTTAATGATTCTCAAACTTTGATACATATATTCCTGGATATGTGTGGAAAAAAATCTAAATACTGAACGAAACACTTTGCGAAAAAAATCACTTTAGAATATATACGCTACAAGAAAATCTGCACCTTAAAATAATTTCCTAAGGAAATCCTATACTTAAGCGGTGAATTAAACTATTAAATTGCGTTTACTTTATATATTAAACTGAGAAGAATGACCAATATTTTCAGTGGGAAAAAAGTTTAAGAAACATTAACTTAATAAGTTACTGATAACCAATTTATATATGATAATTTTATGAAAATAGGCATTTAAACTTCTAGTTAACTAAGCTTTTTTTTAAATAAAAAAAAAATTATTTTTTACTTTCAAAATAAAATTCACAAGTTTTTAGAAGTTGTTTTTGTGTGACGTTCCTGTCAAGGTCGCTTCTTATGATTAACATGAATGTTAATTACCTCAATTGCGCACATGAGCTTCCATCTCATATTGTAAGATAAACTTTTAAAGACCATTACATTTTTTTTAAAACTTAGAACACTTATTAGAAGCTATAGGAAATAAATATATGGTTGTATTAACAACTTCAGAAACTTTTCTTCGTTTTTTTTTTAAACGTGTCATCAGAAAATCTTAAAAATCCCCAAATGTATCACAAAAAAGCAATGCAAATGTCTTCCCGATACCAAGAAATGCACAGCATTAACTAATACAGAAATAGTTATACATAAAAATTCTAAATTATAGTATTTATTAGATGGAACCAATGTGAACTGTTACCTCATTACTGTAGAGGTTTATTAAAAGGATATAATAAAAACCAAATTTTCCATACTGAAACTTTTATAGAGACTCGAATAGTTGAAATACTTACCAGTAATTAATAAGTCATGATATGTGATCTAGAAGAGAGAATATGGATAATTCCATTACATACTTTTTAGCCAGTTATTTTTTCTACTTATGAAAAAAATGTGCTGTTTAGGAAGCTATACTAGATGAAACATTTATCGGCTAAAAACATTTTAAACACATGCAGTGGCAGTGATGCACACAAGGGGAGGGGGAGGGGAGTCCACAGTTCCGGACCCCCCTCCCCACCAAAGCATTTGATTTTTTTTTTTTTATTGATGATAATCCTACGTATATAGTACGTAATTTTTTTTATTAAGAATTTATTATTAACAATATATATATATTTTAATTATATAATGCTAATTATTAATTCAATTAATTATTTTTTACTGTCTTTTGTTAAAAAATCGACGAAATCAAACGAATATGTTTGGCGGCGTATTGAGGTATGATACGAGAATGAGATGCACTATTGACCCTGGACTCCCTCCCCCTTGGAAATGTTTTGTGCAGTGACGTACTCAAACCCACGAACCTCTCTTATGTCGGGGTCATTTTAAGAAACACGTTGACGTAAGCGTGAAGGGGTTATCTGAATGGTGAAAATTAAAAATCTGTTGGTCTATGTGGAGGGGGGTGAAGCCCCAAACCCTCCCCTTGTGTACGCCACTGACATCGTGGTTTCAGTATTTTACCTCCTCCAGATTACATGTGAAAAATACAGGGAATTTTTTATCGTGATTTCCTTTCCGCTCGTTTGTAGCTTATTTTATTTCATCAGCTTACTACACAGTGTAAAACTACATCGTTTTTCATACAAATACATTAAACATTACATTAGTTTTATTTTTATTAGCTAGCAGTTCATTTAATTTACTATACAATGAAAAATGATGAAACACACAATCAGCCAGTTAGTTCATGTAACGGAGATTTTTGTTTTGTCTCTTGATAAATAGTTTGAAAACTAACAGCTATTTCAACTATCGTATCAGACAATATATATATATATATATATATATATATATATATAATTTTGATTATTTCATTACTAAAAATGTGAACGTTTCTAGTATGTAATAAAATTAAAATGGAAACTTTTAACAATCTTAAAAGTTCTTTGCCAGTTCAAAATTACCTAAATGTTTAGTACTTTAGGGTTTTCGATTATTTTTATTTCCTCAAATACAGTAGAACCTGTTTTTGTGAGGTCCTTTTTTATGCGATTTTATTTTTGTGTGACCACATAAAAAAAAATTTCTGCAGTATTTCCACGAATGTGCTTGTTATATGTAAGAATTAATGAAATTTTCGAGTATTTTTTTTGTGTGGTTATTTTTATGTGGTTCCTATCAACCGCACAAAAATAGGTTCAACTGTACTAGATGAAAGTTACCATGTATGTAAGCACCAAAGAATTGGGAATCTTTTAATTTATGAAATCAATATTCGTCTTACGGGTTAAACATTTCAATTTTCTCCATTAAATGCAAAATTTCATAGTTCAACACCAAAATTAGGAATAAATAAACTATATAACGTCTAGCTTAAAAATCACAACAAAATAGAAAGAAAAATGATTAGATTTACAAAAAAGTGCTTCTGTCTGTTAAAATTTCCTATAGTTAAATTCATAGAAAATAAACAAAATGCAATGAAGCATGTACTTTATCTATTTCAGCTGTTAATGTTATTGAACTTCCAAGTTAAGAGAGAGAGAGGGAGTTCCAGTTAAATGTCAAATTATATTGATTAGTTTAACTGGTTTACATCAATAACAATATTTTTTTGAGCTTTTCATTTCTCTTTCCTCCTTTTTTCTTCTGGAAGTAATACTGAATGTCACACATAGTCCAGTAATTTGACAGTCATTTGATAATATTTGAGTTTGTGAGACCCCCCTGATTTGTTAGTTTAAGTTTGTTCCCATTGGATAAACATGAATAAATCTTTTTGAACATCAGATTTGTCAAGAAGTTTTCTTAAGTAGATTTTTCAGTTTATTATTATTATTTTTATTTCAAAATATTTCTATGTTTACCTGTCAAATATATTTTCCGAGAAATTTGAATATGAGTTATGATCTCTCATTTCATGATTCTCATGTAAGGCCTCAGTGTTCATTCATGCGTTTGAAAGCAATATCATTGAACTTTCGGAAACATTTCATAGCAGTAATAATAAATGCATAACTAGTGTTTCAATATTTTTTACGCGTGGATGGCAGCAAGTCAAAACATTTTAATAATATACTAGTTTCATTATTACTTTTAACAAAGTAACTTTTATTATTAGTATTTAACGTGTTTAAGCAATATTGATTCTTTTGTGTCTTTTCCCCTGAATTACAGCGCTAAGATATAAGTTACTTACTTTTCAACATACTTCTGATTTCAAAACAAATAAAATTAAGGCCTACTCACCTTGTAAACACAAAGATATTTTTCTGCTCTTTAAATTTTTAAAATCAAGCTTAAAATAACAATATTTTTAATACATTTGAGAAATTATGTACACATAACGGAAAATATATTCTTTAATACATAAATTTGTGACATATTCATAAAGTAATTTTCGTCGTATAACTAGTAAACGTATTATTAGGCATATTAACGCAAAATATTGACCGACACACATTTCATGTATCTTAATAAGGTACTTTTTTAATGTTTTCGCAAAACAAACATTCTTTGAAATTTTTTAAGTGACAGAATGTACATCAATCGCAAGTACTTATACTAGAATGATGAATGAGGACAAATTGCTTACTGGCAGCTCATGCGCGTTAGAAGTATAAAAGTGGAACGAAAAGCAAAATTTAGACACTTTCAACGTGACGTTTAGAATGTGAAAAAAAGAACTAAACTATACTGTTTATTCTTTTACTAAACTTTATTTTATACTACTGTCTGCATGCAACTGTGAGCTTTTGTGGTTTTCCCAAGAGTATGTTTTCCCGTTTTCTTGGCACGCATCGTAAAGTAAAATTAGCTACAGTTCTTCCAGTTGATTATTTCAAGTTAAAAGAGGTGGAATCCAAAATGTGCGCCTTGTAGCCAACGGATGTCAAATTATATTTCATAGGCTTTTAATTAGACGAAATGCTTTCTTTCATTACGTTGATGAAGCATCATAACGATAAATGAATGTGCTTAGTAATTATTTTTGTTAGAAACAAATGAAGTTTACAGTTATATCTTTATATTATGTATTCTAATTTAATTTATGCTTGTAACTATGTTTTTAGGGCACCTTAAAAACACTGAATATGCGTTCACAAAGCGTGAATGTTGAAATTCTTGTGGATTAAAAATTTTACCCAATTTTATTTTTCCCTTTTAGACGAAGTGAATAATGTAATTTCGGGTAAGTTTATTAAAGATCATGTAATTTTTTTTGCTACTTTATTTGCAAACGCATTAATATAAACAACTCTGTTTAAGTAACTTTATTCCTTGAAGTTTGTTCCCAATCAGTTTTAACTCAAATATAAGATAATATAACTTGGGGGAAATTTTACTCTAATATATAAATCCCTCTCTCTTCTTCCTTAAGACAATCTAACAATTAAATATTAATAAAGGCTAAGAGACTATTTCTAATTTTCTCTTTTACCAATCGTTGAACCCTGGATGAAAAATGAGCTTTCTACTATGGTTAGACATACACGTTTCTTTTTACTAGAATTAACTTATCGCAGAAGTTCTGCGAATCATTTTTCTCAAGTAACCTCGAATTTTTTTTTCTGTTTGTTTTACTTCCGTCCGAGTATAGGATTACTATCCGAGTGTGTTGGACACAAAACCGACATCTGTATAATGTGCAATGTTGGCGATTTTTTGGCGATTCTAGTTATATTTACCAAAGCAACCCGAGATTGTTTTTATTTTGAATATCTTCTTACTAGATACGATAATTTCTATAATTTACACAGAGTTATGACTGCTCAAAGAGAGGTCAAACCTATGTGCATGAAAATTTGAAAGGTTGTTACTTTCAATTTGATGGATAAGGTTCATTTAGGCTGGGTTATTACAAAAAAAAAAGTTTTTGCCAACCTCTGCAATATGTAGATGTTTCTACTTTCTATGATTTGACTTCACATACGTCTAGTCTAGCAACTGCTGTGATGTATTCGTATTTAATATGAGGGTGTGAGTCCCTGTTGCTACATTGTTTCATGACTACATAAGCCTTAGTCGCCCTAAAGCAATTGATATGCTATCCACGAGGCATAAAGGTCCAATTAAAATACCTCCTATACAAAATGCATCAGCGTTTATTACTGCTTAACTTTCACCTAAGGGTATGCGTTAAAATTTAAGAAATAAAATAATGAATATTAACTAACACGAGATAACTAGACCTTGAAATTTTATTTTTGTTGCTCATATTTTTGTTCGCTTTTTTCTTTCGCTACCGTATAATCCTTTGTTTCAGAGTGAATTCTGATTTTACTTTTACCTTATGAAACATGACAAACCTTAAAAAGCAAATTAACATCTAAATGAAGGTAATCAGTCTAAATTATTTTGTCATTAGCATGGTTTTCACGTTGTTATTAAAATAAAAATATTCTACCAATAAAACTTAATTATTCTTTCATAGCTCAGCGGAATTAAAATGCATGAAAGAAAATGGCATTTAGCTCAACAAAAAATTAATTGATGTAAAGTAATTTATAAATATAAGAACGTGTAATTGTGTTATAACTGTAAAATTTATATATATCTCTTCCGCATTTGTCAAATGTTTAAAAGTTGTTTTCTTTTAAGCTTACAAAGTGCTTCGCGTGCACTTTATTTTTTTCTTTCATTTAAATTCTTTAACAGAAAATTTCAAGTCTCAGTTTAAATTATACGTTTATAAACACATAAAATGTTTTACTATTTATTAAAAGGAACTTATAAGTAAATATTTAAACATAAATTCAGAATCATGGACATACGGATTCGTAAATAATTTAATTAAATTTCAATCATGTTTTTAGAAATAAAATTGGAAACCCGAAGAATATTTATATAATGCTTAAAAATATATTTAATCATTGTGCAAGTAACATAAAAATTTATATATTGTATTAAGCAAAATAAACACAAAATAAGTTTTCAGGTGCTTCTGTATTTAATCAATTATATATATATATATATATTAGATCTCACTTAATAGAACAAAATAATTTTTCAATGAGAAAGAAAAATTATTTTACTCACAAAATATAAAAACTTGTTTACATATTCAGAAGATAGGAATATTTGAAAGGTTTTTTCTAAATATGCTTAAAAATTATTTCGTGAAAAATATCTTCATTATTAGAAAAACATATCAATCACATTATGTATGAATGAAATAACTGATAATAATTTTCTCCAAAATTTTATTTATTGTTCCTTTGGAGAATTCTTTATGCACCTTTCGAGTTTTTCATCTATGATGACGTACGACACGTCAAAATCAAATTCTCATCAAGCTTTTTTCTTAAAAACATATTAAAAAATTCTTCATCTCTTCACATATATCTGTCACTTAGGAGGAATTTTTATTGAAGTCGAATGAATGTTTGACAGTATTTGAAGGAGAATGTAAATAAATAAGTAAAGGTTTATACATATTAGACACGTGACATTGTTTACACTTCCTTTTTCGACAGCATTTAACATATTTCAGCCTTAAGATATTCTGTTGCAAAAAGAAGGTTTAAAAGCATTTGTATAAAATCATGTCATGATTTTATGCAATCGATTATTATGAATACAATTAATAATATTCTCTTTTTAATAAAAAGGGAATTTGCGTTATCAAAGCTTTAAACACACACAGTTTACACTCTCCTTAATTTAACATAATTAATTCCAATAAAAATTTTACTTTTTATTAAATTTTAAAAAGTTTGAGCCTTTTTAAAATTATTATTATTATTATTTTACGTTTTTTCTAATCCACCTGTCTTTTGAAGTTTTTAATTCGACAGATTTTAAACTTCGGGGGGGGGGGGGTTGGGGGGCATTTTTTGGCATTTTTTGGGGGGGGGACCAATTGTATGTCTTAAAGTAATTATTCTAATTGATATACTAAACATTACGAATAGTACTATTTCAAGCGGAAACAACCTGCATGATATTTGTTTCTTTAATTTATTACTGATTAAAATTATTAAAAATAAACATCTGTATTATTTTCTTTCAAAATTATTTGTAAATAATTAAGAATATTTTTCCCTTTGTAAAACTGTTCTATTATTGGTTTACAGTTTTTCTTTCTTTCTTTTTTTTTAATGAGCATGATCTGAGAATATTTAAGTACTTATAATTTATAAAATATCAAAATTTCTTACCTAAAAACTGATTAAACTGCTCTTTGTCACCTTCATAGACTTGTTGCTGTCTGTTTTTCGTGTTATGCACCATCCACGGATAAATGGGCTTGCTCACAAAAACATCATTGGAATCTTCTGTAGGTATGAATAATTTTTGCTCTTGGTCCTCGCAGGTCATGTCCTTCAATTTGTCATCTCTGTAGTCCACATAATTTGAGGACTCGTAGGGTGGACTCTTTCCTGATCGTGGACTCTCCTCTTCACAATGAGAAGAAAAGGGGGACATCGAGAGACTCTGGATCCTCCCCTGATAAGGGTTGAAAAGTTTTCCGGTATTGAATGTTGAATAGGGGAGCGAGGCAGGTAACGAGGTGGGACAGTTTCCCTCTTGATAAAAGTTTCGGGATAACAACAGGAATTTTTCTTGTTCGGTTCCTAATTTCGATTCGTCTTCATTGTTGCTGTTGTCATCTACGTCAAGTGCATTTTGAGAGTCCTCGCCTACCTCCTCTGTGGTTTTGGGGTGGTTAATTTCCACTGCCTCACCCCCATTATAGTCTTTTGACACCAGAGCGGACGAGATAGAATTGTAACAGCTGTTCTTATTAACGTACGACGACAGCGTAGTTTCGAATGGCATGCCAGTTAGTGAAGGTTTGTTTACGAATGGGATATATTAAGCCGTGGTCTCTGGATCATACTGTCCCTTCCTGATGATGACCAGCCTGGTCACGTGGTAAGTCGTTGAGCCAATAGTTATGGAGAGGGACCTGTTTTGAGGAATAGAACAACAGTGGATGAGTGAGCGAGTTAGAGTGAAGGGTGGTTATGTATGTGTTGTCGTGCGTTTCCAGGGGATGGGTGGGTATGGTTGAGTAGGATTGCTTTTGGGTTGCCACAATTGGCTTCGTTATCTTTACGTGTCTTGGGTTGTTATAAAGCGTTATGCACTTAACAGCTCATTCTGTTAACCTATCATTACGCGCGTTTGATTCGCAAAGCGCTTCAAAGAAAGGGTTCCGTTTGCAAAGCTGTAATTAACAATTATCATTATCTCCAGTGTTAGATTTAAAATTTAGATCAATTAATCAATAAGTTTGACTATAAATAATTATTTATGTTTTATTTATCTAATGTTTTAAAAACATATATTCGGATGCCTGATTTATGGTTTTATGGTACATGCTTAAAGAATGATTATAAACTATCAGTTAAATTATTACAATGTAACGATTTTATTACCTCATATCTGTTTCAATGTCTATTATTCAAAAACTGTATTCTATAACTACAGAATCCTAGAATTTGACTTTTGTAGTTGCCTATTTCACAGAGTATATTTTTGAAGCATTTTAACTAATATTGTGTACTTTTGTACATTGCTGAAACACACACACAAACATATATACAAAACTTAACAATTAATATCTTGTGTGTGCACGATAATAATATATTCAATATTCAGGGATTTGAAAAACTTATGTTTTTCATTGATGTTTTATCACTCTTTTTCACATTTATCTATTTTAAATATGTGTCGGTAACAATTTAATTATTATATTAAAAAATAAAAATTGAAAATAAATCTGTGTAAGTTAAGAATTAGTTATTTGAATTACATGTAAATCTCGGTCATCCCCTTATATAACAATAATTTGATCAGAAATTTTTCATTTAAATTTTAAAATAAGAAAATAACTTTTTAAAGAAAATATTGAAACGAATTTATTTTTATAATATTCTAAATTAAGATGAAAGGAACTGTATTCTATTACGAAAAATATGTACACACACCAAGAAATTTTTGTTGAAAAAAATCATTGTAATCTCCAGTAAAAGGAAATATAAGTATATTCGCAAAAAATTCTTCAGGCGAAATAGATGAAGTACTAAAACATTAGACGTTCGACTAATTTTTGAAAAAAATATTATTTAAAAAAAATTGTATGGAAGTCTGAATAAATTGGCCTCAACTTAGCAATATTTGGCACAGAAATTGTATGTTATTTTCAGTGGGAGGAAGTTCAAGCAACCCTCATTAAGGGTGCTCCGGGTGGGATGGGTGGAGTATGAGGGTCTTCGTCCCCAAACTGGGAGGGGGGCGTGGTAGCGTGAGGGATGAGTATTTCACTGACAGAATAGGCTTGCATACGCAGACCACTGGTCAAGAATAGGGAACAAAATAAAGGGGGAAAAACTCTCCCCCACATAACGAAGGGTGGAGTGGGGGTTGATATCAAGCCCTCAAACTAATGAGGCAATACAGCAAAGATGATTTTGCAGGAGAACTGAAAATGGGTGCACAAAATTAGAAACTTATTCAGTATTATACATGTGTTTTATTTAGGAAGAAGAGATTTATTATAAAGTATTATATCGATTGTGTTGACTACTTACGAAGCATTTTCGAGATTCCTCACTCATTAATCCAAAAAAAAAAAAAAAATCAAAAAAAAAAAAAATTTTTTTTTTTTTTATTATGTTACTAATGCCACCTGATCGGCAAAGGCCAGATCAAGGCCCACGGAATTCATCGTGGTAAAGGGCTAAGTGACGCCGGTCGTTAGCCGTAGCTTTGAGCACCATACATGTGACAGAACAATTTAGCTCCGTTTCACCCCAATTTTGAGGGAGAACACCCTAGGAGTGGCCAGGGTACTCCCACCTCTCTTCCCCTTCCACCAACCTCACGAGAGGAGTTGCAGCTTGACGGTTATTTAGAGTATTCTCATGCACAGTGAAGGCACTATACATTTACAAACAGCCATGTCTTCTTCTGGATTCGAACCCAGGCCCAACGGCACAGCAATCAGCTTCGCTAACCACTATACCGGATGGGCGACATTACGTTTTTGTTCATTTCTTAAATGTGAGAAGATTGGAAACAACTTATTTATTTACTTATTGTTATTACTATTTTGTAATTTGAAGCTGAATAGTTAGTTTCTGTATCTCGGAGTTGCCTTGTGTAGAACGAAGTTTAATTAATTGAAACCGAAAAAGTAAGGGGAAACATAGAATGTAAATCAATGATGCAGACTTACTGAAACATAGATTTACGCATATGGAGACAGATTAGACATTATATGACTTACGGAACGTCCAAGAAAAAAAAGAAAAGAAAAAAAAAACGAGAGTTAACTAACATTTATTTTGATTTTAATAAATTTATTTTTATAAATATTTTTATGTAAGAAAAAATAAGAAGACAATGAAAAGCTTAGTTTGTGTGTTTTTCGTAACATTATATTCACCAAAAAAATATGAGGTTAGGTTATAGAAGTAATAATGCTGAAAGATTTCCAATTTTTTGATCAATCAGGGTTTTTTTATTTATATATTAACAAATATGTCTAAAAAAGCTTCTTCCCAAATATATATTGATCAGGAAAGGCTTGTGTGGCGTTATTTAGCATTAAATTTAAATTCTGCTTAGGAATACGTTAATAGAAATTACTTTGACGAAATTTAAAAAAAAAAAAAATGCACAAAGAAAAAAGGATACAAAATAATCCAAACTTAATTATTGAACATGAGAAAATGATATTTAAAAGAAGACCTATCTTATCAATATCTTCAATATACAGTAGGTGGGACTTCAGGAAATGTTCGGTTATTGGTAAAATAGAAGTAATGTAGCCTGAGTTTAAACAAATTTGAAATTAAATAAAGTTTGACTGAAAGAAAAAGAAATGGGGCCGTAGCAGAATAACAAATGTTCATGCGAACCACTATAAAACCAATAGAGGGTAACATGAAGAGCTCTGTGTATCTCTAGCTGTATAGGTTTAGACAGGCTTTTAATTAAATCCCATATGTTTGTGGTGAAGAATAATGATTTACGTATTTCATTATAATAATGTTGCTTGAACTAAGATTTCTCGATTCAGTTTGGAAACTATTATGTAAATCTAGAAAAAGAAGAAAAAAATTATTAGGAAATCAGGAAATTAGAAATTTGATTGTTTTTCCTTCAACATTTATTAGCTTTGCATTGTTTTTAGGTATAAAATAATTCAATCTGTGACAGATATCTGTCTATATGTGTTTTCAGATAAATTAACGCAGACAACAACCCCGTCTAAATTAACCATTTAGATTTTTTTTTAGCCACAAATTACTTTTTCTTAAATTAATCAAGTGACCATCTTTCTGATTTTAACTGAAGCACTCCTTAATTTGTTGAGATTGATTAACTATTTTTAGTATTTATTACAAAGGATTTATTTAACAGTTGTTCTATAAGCTAATTTGCTACATTATGGCTAACAAACTACATTAAGAAAAAAATACGTTTCTGGAATTTGTTAAGAAAAAAAATATTTTATCTTAAATAACAACTCCTCTCATTATACAATTTTTCAGATGAAAATGTACAGCTCATACAGAGCTCTATATAAATATATTCTAACCATGTTTAATTTTTTTTTTTTCCATATTAGATGACTCATCAAACCACAAAACGTCATTGATACTCGGTGCAAAATCGATTTTAGGGAGGTGCAAAATGGGTTATCCAAATCATTCTCGAACGTCGCTCTTTATAGTTGTCGAACCCAGTAAGCCCTCTCCGTCCGATTAGGTACATTCCCCGTACGTGATCCATCAAAGGGAATTGTTTGTGTCTGGCTCAGAGACAAGAGTCCGCATTTTTGTGGTAAAGAGGAATGGGTTCAGAACCCGTTAGTCTGTAGGAACCGACTGATAAAAAGAGACCAGCAAGCCCGGAACTGATTAGCGATCCTCAATGGCTACAAACCGAATAGCCTTCTGATGACACGGGGGACAGGATTGACAAAGCAGAGACCCAGAGTGCTATTCACTTTCAACACAGCCCAGTTGAATGAAATTTCATTTACCTTTAAAAGCTTAGGATCTAAATAGGATTACTCTATGCCACTCCATGACTTGGGCTGATCCCTGTTTAAATTTGTTGGGGGTCTTTGAGTTTCACAGCTTTGAATCTTGGGAGTTCTAAAGGATTAAAGTTTATATATACTTTAAGATAGATATTACTTTAACGGCGATGTTTTCAACATAAAAGTGTGATTATAGGATTATTTATCTTATTTACGAAGCAATTACGAATCAAATAAACTAAACATGGATTGAGTAAATAGAAACATGTAATGTTTATTATTTGTTTTTATAAATTAGTATATTTTTTTTTGAGTACCTTTTTAGTTCAGATAATTATTTATAACAATAAGGGTCTAGTTTCTTTCTTTTATTTTTTATAGTTTATTCAATATCTGAGATGTAAAAGAAATTTATATCGTAACTTTACTTTTAAAACCCATGCTTTATCCATACATTTTTTTTCAATGAAATGCATTAGAAATGAAAATCGTATTCGAAACTTGAGATATTTATTAAATATATATCCTAGGTTTGTCTTGCATTATATCTTGCCAAAATTATGAAAAAGATTCAAATAATGTTATAATAATATTTTTTATATCTGTTACATTTGTAAAAGTAGAAATTTTTAAAAAATAACAACAATCGCGACTGTGTTTTTTTGAGAGATATAATTTTAATGTATCTGTATATAATGTAAGTAGAAATATCGCAAGAAACCACAGAATGCTCCTTTTTTGAAAAACTTTCAAAAGAAGAATCGAAAAAGAAGCATTTTCATACTTTCATCACAAACTTTTAAAATGAGAAAGAAAAAGGTATTGTTTTATATAAAACAGGTTCTCGCAATATCTAAATTTACAGCTTATTCCGAATAGAGAAAAATGCATATTGTTGTGCAATGCATGTAAGTTATTATCATTGATGCATTGGTAATATTAAATACTTTCAAATATATTATTACATTGTCATTGATATGTACATGGCATTATTAGATTTATAAATTAATCAAGTTTTAAGAAACATGCTTATAACATCAATTAATTTTAGTATCTCTACATCTATTTGATTTGATACTCTCTAAATACACGAAACACTTAAGTATAAAAGTAAAAAAAAAAATAATATAATAATATAAATTTCATTTAAAAAAATTTTTCCGCGGTAAATTCAGTTTTGCTCGAACTAATAAAAAAACATTCATTTTGACCATTTAAACAAGAGAGACCTTTTAAACCCAATAAGTCATTAGTGTTCTCCTATTAATATTTTTTCTTCATTTAATTATTTCCACATTCAAAATAAATAAATAAATTGCCAATGATCATCATATTTTTTTTCCTACATAAGATAAAAATATAAAATAGGTATAAAAAGTAACCACACACACACATCATTATTGTGACCCAAGATTCAGACAATTCAATACTAAAATCATTTTCACTATAATTCAAATTCATTATAAGACCATAGAGAAAGTTACAAAGATAAATTCATTAATATACATTATGAGAAAACGTTCACTATCGCTGCAATGTCAATTAATAACAAATGCACCTTATTTTAAATTACCTTCTAATGTTAAACATTACAACAATAATTAATTGATATGCTTCAACATCAGTAAAAAAGATTCATTAAATCCTACTTACGCTACTACTATGGGCACCTCCTGTTGGCGTGATATCCAAGTGAAACCGTTTAAATTACCGGCATTGGAGAGAGCACACCGCTATCCGTGACGGTTATAGCAGAGACCGCGTGTTCCAACTACTAACACAAAATGCATACAGGTCCCGCATCTGTTTGACGCAAGTAAGTAGACGCGTATTATTCTCGATCAGGGCTCGACGCGCATCTATTAGCAAAACCAATCTAATGTTCTTCTGTAGCGTGAGTCGTAAAAAGAGCGAGATGATTTTTTCCCCCTTCACTTTTTGTACTTTTTTTTCCTTGAGCACGCTTACTAGCAATGGGTGTGTTTTGCTTCCGCACTTGAATGCTTATCGTGGCGTGTTTCAAAATCGTTCATAGGCTGCAAATGTCGTTAAGTGAAATTTAGACGCCGTTGCAAGCAATTATGTACAGCCTGTCCAATGCATCATATTTCAGGTTCACATACAGACGAAATATTTCCAGATTTTTTTTATACGTATACGTCCTCGAGTTTATTTCCATGTTTATGGAAAATTTAACAAAGTAAGTGTCAGTACAAATGGACTCTGACATTGAAATCAAATTATTTGAAGACATTCGTTACGGATCAAACAATGTCGAGTGACGCTTGGCGAGCTACATAAATGGGACGCCTGTGAGAAAATTTAGATATATATAAACAACTGAAAAAATAATAATAACTAATGTATACAAACAGTTAACATAAGGAACTGTAGGTACATTTATTTTTATGCAAACGTACAACTATAAAAAGAAAATTCCTATTGGAAGTATTTTTGCTTAAAAAACAGAAAAAATGATACTTCGTGTAATAATAATGATGAGGATAACAAAAACAATAATCTTATCAATTTTTATAAACTATTTCAAAACTTTTTTGATGGTTATTGTTTTGGTTGAAAATAATTTTGAGAAACTGAGATCAATTGTATGAAGGAGAAACTGATCAAAATATTTATTATATCAAAAGGAAAATCAAGTTAGTTATAAAAAAATTGTATGTTAAGTAAAGTGAAATAAACTTTATTTTATTAATTAATTTTAGAAATTTGTTACAATTCGTATAGGTTAAATGGTAAAACCATTTGCAAATGTGGAATAATAATAATAATTATTATTTTTTTTTAAAATTATATGGGAAAAAGTGGACAATTTTACAAAACTTTTCCCTTTTTATATTTCGAGTTAAATGGATAGCCAGATTTCTCTTTAAAAAAAATTAAAATACTTCATTAATCACATCTATCTTCTATCCTTGAAAACTTGGGTGGTCAAAAGCTGCTGATAGGGAAAAAAATTCATAAAAAAAATTATAAATATATATGTACATATTTATAAATTAAAATTCATCTGAATTTTTCAAAAACAAATAAAAAATGTTATTTTTTCATCTGAAATTCAGAAAGAAACATTTTTTGAAAAAAAATCAGGAATCAATTGAAAATATCAAAATTAATACAGAAATCTATTATAATTACATTGCATTAAAAATTCAGAAAGAGAAACTAGTTGTTTTCTCTGAGGTATTAAATAATATTCTTTAAATGCCATTTATTTATTTAAATAAAATACTTGGAAAGTTTTTCAAAATAAAAAAGGAAATCGTTAAGTGATGGAAAATGCAGTAGCATATAATATGCCTCTACATTTTCCATTAGTTTTATAATTAAACAGTTAAAGGTTTTTGAAGTAACAGCCGTATATATATACACTCATGGACAAAAAATTAGCGCACCAAGAATTAATAGTGGGATCGTAACGAAACTTGGCATGAAGGTACAAGTCGGGGAAATATGCAAATGATTAGAAATGCAGCGTGATTGCGCACTACGTATAGCCGCGGTAGAAAGCGTTTAACGTCGTTCTCCGTGGAGTATAAAACAGGTAACCAAAGCTTGCTTGAGTGTGCTGAATCGTATACAAAGGAAGAGCTGGGGTAGACATGCCATTACGCCGTTTTCGATGACAATATGAGCAGCTGTCGCAGTTTGAGAAGGGGAGAATCATCGGCATGATGGAAGCTGGGTGGTCAGCTAGGCGAGTAACTCGTCAATTAGGCTGCTCTGATTGTGTTGTGAGGAGGTGTTGGGACCAGTGGATCCGAGAGATGTCATTTACACGAAGACCAGACTCAGGACGCCCTCGACAGACCAGTCGCCGAGAAGACCGCCACATCGCAAGAAATGCATGCGTATCGCCATCCAGGCACAGGTAGCACCTTCACTAGGGGCCCCTGTGTCTCCTCGAACCATACGAAGGCGCCTAGCTGAAGGACATTTGGGATCGTGGCGCCTATTACGTTTGCTGTCCTTGACGCCTACCCATCGACGCCTCCGTTTGGAGTGGTGCCGTGCACGAAGAAACTGGATTGCAGCGGAATAGAACCAGGTCGTCTTTAGCGACGAATCCAGATTCAATCTTAGCAGTGATGACAATCGTGTTCGTGTGTGGAGACCCCGTGGTGAACGCCTCAATCCTGCCTTTACTTTACAGCGACACACCGCTCCCACAGCTGGTGTGATGATATGGGGTGCCATTACCTACAATACACGTTCACCCCTAGTATTGATCCATGGCACCATGACAGCCTAGCGGTATGTCCATGACATCCTGCAACCACATGTGTTGCCACTCATGCAACGGATCCCAGGAGCCATTTTTTAACAAGACAATGCTAGGCTTCACATGGCAAAGGTGTCACAAGACTGTCTCTGCACTGTTACTACCCTTCCTTGGCCTGCCCGATCCCCAGATCTGTCTCCAATCGAGCATATCTGGGATCATTTGGGACTGTGAGTTGGGCATCACACGAGTTTGAATGAACTAGAGACAAGGTTACAGCAAATGTGGAACGAAATGTCTGAAGACATCATACAGAACTTGTATGCATCAATGCCCAATCGTATCGCATGGTACATTCGTGCTATAGAGGGAGTTCAACCGGGTAATAAATCCTCTGTTCTTTTGCCTTTTTCTCTGAAGTAAATGATCCTTTTTCTTTGATTTTCTAATCATTTACTTATATCAAAGTAGTCATTAAGTATGTAAATTTCGTTTCATTTTGACAACTCTTTCTTAGTGCGCGATTTTTTTTGTCCATGAGTATATATATATATATGTATATTGAGTCCTTTTTTTAGTCACTATTTGATGATATTAATTATTGCTTGCATAAATCTTTGATTAAGGCACTTTCTTTAACAAACCTACCTTTATTCTCTTAAAAAAAAAACTGTGATTTTGTAAAGCTGTTGCTGATTTATTGATAGGTTAACTCGTCAGCTGATAGTCAATACTTTTTAATGTCTGTTACTTATATTTCTAGAATTTATCTAAGCAACGTTAAGTAATAAACTGACATGCTTATCAACAACGGTTGATTTGTAATAAAATATACTGCGAAAAATCTTCCTTATTTTTCTTTTTTTTTTTACCTTCACGCGATTTAAAGGATAAAAATTTTCCTTTAAAAGGTCCCGAAGAAAATTGTAATTTGTTTGAAAGTTTCCCTTAGTATTGAACCCAATCCACGAAACAGTTTAAATAAGATGAAAATTCCTTTATAAATTGAAAAATAAGCTTTTTCTAATATAGTATCCAAATTTCGAAAAATTATACTTCGTTTAATTATAAAACCGAAATATATTAATTATATCAAGCCTTCTGTTAGAAGTTCTGTCATGAACAAATGCAACTTGGAATGATTACTTGAAACCCTTCCAGTCCTTTTTTTTTTTTTTTTTTTTTTT
>BMAV01026361.1:131759-172502 GCA_019973955.1 Trichonephila inaurata madagascariensis | reverse complement strand
ATTATAACTCCTATTCTTACCTCCGTGCGTTTCAAATCTTTATTTACATCGCTATATCGTTCGTTTCCAAAATTTCTTCTGAATAATATCTTTCAGATAGCACATAATCATTTCGTATTGTAGTATATATTTTGTTTCGATATGTGTGTTTAAAATAACCTTCCCATTAAACTTTCTTCCATCTAATTCAAGATTGCTTATCAATGTCGCATTTAAGAAACAACGCGAGGATTATTTAAGATTATCTCATTATTTTAAACAAGATCCAACCGGCAAGGATGGGATTTATTTCATACCACTATATTCCAACTTCAATATCACATGGACGTGAAGACTTTGAGCCTCGAACAGATTTGATGTACCCCTACATATTAAAGTTCGTTGAATTTAAAACTCAGATACGCGTCTCGACTGAGCTAGTGCTTTCTACCAACTCGGGGAGGCCGCGGTAGCCTAGTGGTCTCGTTACCGGAGTTTCTGTCGTGACTTTAAATCCTCGCTTTGGTAAGGCGGTTAAATTTGGAGAAGCGAATGGCAGCTCAAATGTTACCTTTGGCACTTGACCGTGGTTGGAAATTACGAGGTCCGTCGCCAATATCCCTATAGTTGCTTTATAATGCAACTTTAATAAGCACTCTCTCCACCAGAGCTCAAGATCATTTAAGGGAAACCTCTCTCTCTATATATACTGACAATGTTAAATTGGCTGTTTTCGATGTATCTGTTCTCAAAATCTATCATACGTAAATGCTTGAAATTTTTCATACAATTAAAGTATACCTTTCTCATTACACTAAAATGAGCTTTTAGCTGATTTTGAATTTTTTAATAATTTATGAAATATTTTATCAAACATTGCGAAATTTGACCCATTTTTCACATAAAAAATTTGTGAAAAATAAATTTTTGAATTTTTTACAAAAAGCTCATTTCAGTATATATTAGCCATCATTATAAGTGTATCATAAAAAAAATTACGTACCTGTGAACTGTAGTTTCTCAGAAAAGGTACATCGAACATTAAAATTTACATTTTGAGATAAATTGATTTTAATGTATACAGTGAGACTTCTAATCGGCTAGGAAATAAAAAAAATAAAAAGGCTCAATTTACATTAAAAGATACAAGTTTTGGTTTATATCAGACGTTCAACTTTTAAGCAAAAACGAAGTACTTTGTTTACATTTTTCGCGAGCGCCATTCAAATTCCAGTTTCAACGATTATTTAAAAATAGGTTTTAAGGGCTTCTAATTACCCCAGAGGTTAAAGCAATGTATTTTTAGAAAGGTTAAAATCTATACAATTTGAAAATGTAAAAATCTCAAATTGCCAAAAAAATATGATTTTAGCTTTCCAACACACCTTAATAACTCAGAAGCCATGGGCCTGTTTCAATATTTGGAATTTTATTTGGAGGTTCAGTGGTGCACACAAGGATCGGGGGGTGTCTAGACCCTCCCCCCATCACCCTTGATTCCCCCCCGATTGATTATAATCCTATGTATTTAGTAAGTAAAATTTAATTATTTATTATTATAATTAATTTTATTAATTAATGATTATTATTCATTCAATAATTTATTTTTTACTGTTTTTTGTTCCCGAACAAATCTACAAAATCAAAAGAATATGTTAGGCGGTGCATGATACTAGAATGGGGACTCTCGACCCTGCCCTCCCCTTGAAAAATTCTTGTGTGTGCTACTGGAAAAGTTCATACTTTTATGTGCTGGAAATATAAAAAGAAGTAGAGTTCGTAAGAAAATTACTTGAATGGGTTGTACAGAAAGAACAGGAGTTTAAAATTATAAGTGCCATGCGAGAATTAAAAAGTCAGATTTCTTTATGAATTGTTGTATGGTTACTTTAAAAAAACTACTTTTCATATTCCATCGTCCTGTTTTTAACCACCCAGAAGTAGAAAGTTTAGCATGACACATGTAGAAAAGATTGTGTCAGATACAGTTTCACTAAAAAAATTATGTATGGTTTATAAAATAAAGTACCAGTAATTCAAAAAAGTAACTATGAAAACGCGCGCTTTCTCTCCCTCTACTGGTGTTAACTTAATACGCGCGCGCGTCCTTGAAATTATTATTATTTTACCCTTACCATCTGCATAAAGTTCAACACAGTTGAGAATATCTTTTTTTTCCCCTTCTCTACAGAACGTGATTACATTTTCACTTTATCATTCTAACACTTCTTTTTCTTAAAGTTAAGCAGCAAGCTGTAAGAATTTGAAACTTTTTTTAAATTTTGCATTACGTTGTAGCAATGAAGATCTCGCAAGTGGCAAACTTCGCGATTAACTTGCAATGAAATATTTGCTTTTAATGGTGTAGCCTTTTTTCAATGAGTTTGGATGCCAGACTTGACAGCGGAGCATCACCAAGAAAGACATGAATTGAGGAAAAGGCTGATACTACACACCATCCTTTCATCACGACTAAAGTTTAAAAAATGAATTGTCGTGTAACTTCATACTTTAACTAGCCCCGGCATGATATTAGTTTTTTTTTCTCTCTGTCTCTCTCTCTCTTTGGATTCAGATGACAATGCTTGAGTTCTGAGGGTGGCATTATCAGTGAATGGTTAACATGAAGAAAAACCAGTGTTTATGAGAAAGAGAGGGGAAAAATCTCGCATACTTCAAAAAAACATCAAGCTGACAAAATTGCCGTTTTTTTTTTTTTTTTAAATTCGCTTTTTTCTAATCTTTTTATTAAAAGTTATATGAAAAATTAAAAACAAAAAATTCATATCAATGTAACTGAAGATCTATTTGATGCTTTGATAAGGGAATTATATTGATCCTTCTATATACTGTATCAACACTCCTTTATAATTATATATTAGGTGAAAAATAGAATTAAATACCAATGAAAAAACAACAATAATTAGTACTTATTCCTTTCCTAGTAATAATTTGTCTTGTGTTTGTGATTCAAAATTCAGTTATAAATCAGACTTTGTAATGGATTTTTTCTAACTTTCTCTTGATTCACTATAAAGCACAGACCATTGATTCAAAATAATTTGTGGGGCTTTAAATTCATTTTAACGCTAAAATTAAAGGTATAATTTTCAAAGAAAAACTGCCAATATGTTTGTATTGGACGAGGAAAGTTCAAAATATGGGACTTTAATCTCTAATTATTATTGTTCATATACATTTCTCAAGAATCTTTCTAATATTAAATAAGAGTTAATGCAAAGTGACATGCAATATTATTTATTTAAAACATATTTTTCTTACTAATAATTCATAATTCATGAGATTAACAGTCCCTCATTTTCAATTGGATTAATTTTATAAATATTTCAGATTTTGCCTAATACAACAACGATACCCTATGTGTAGCATTTATAGCTATAATAAGTGAACTTATATCATAAAGTAAGGCACTCATAAAAAGAAATGCAGTTTTCGAAGCTAACGGTATATTTCTAAATACATAAGACAATGCTGTTCAGTTTTGTCAATTTTACATATTTTTATATTTGAAATTTCTTGTTATTAAATATTTTTATTCAGAAATCTAAATACATAATTCAGTTTTAATATGTTTTAACACAGAAATCGTACACACAACATATATTTGTTGAAAATTCATCCAATTTCACTATATGAATTTCAACTAAAAGAAGCAGTTCTTTATAAAAATGGAGTAAAAAGAGCACATAAGATAATTTTTGATGGCTTAAGAATTCTGCTATAAATAATAAACATTTAAGTATAAGAAACAATATCGGTACTTATCGGTTATAAGAACCAAGGATTGGCGATTAATTTTCCGAATTGTCGCCAACATGTACAAAGGCGGCGTTATTCGATAAGATAAATTCAATTCAACGGTACATAATGAATTTCATTTATTTATAATATTAGCAACTGGTACAAACAAGATTTTGGCTTATATTCTACGTGTTTCCATGTTTGACATCGTAATTCCAATAACCAATAAGTTATTAGAACAACAGGGAGAAAAAAAATGGCATACATTTATTTGAAAAACGCCACTTATAGTATTAGAATTTGGCGTAGTTTCTACGTATAGCCGTGTTTGGCTTCATGGTCCTTATAGTCGATAAGTACCAAAAAATTAAATTATTTATTATCATTCGAGTTCTTTATACTCAAGTGTAAATTAAACACTTTGAGCTAATTACGATGAAAACAGCAATTTTTTTTCAAGAAATCAAAGTCATTTTTCGTGTGCTAATTTAATTACTTATTCTTTATCTTAACTTAAAACTCGACACAGCTTCTAAAATTATGATGCTTTAATTTCGAAATGAAGAGCTTTGAGAGCAAAGTAATTGGCTCTACTTAATTCTGAACTGTGAAAAAAAAAAAAAATCTGGAGTTCCACATTTGAGAAAGAGATTGTTAACAAACAAGGCTTAATAAGCGAAAAATCGCAATAATCACTTCTCGCAACCTCTACACTTTTTTTTTTTTTGCTTCCACTCTCAACTTTTTGGGACTTCTTGGAAATTGATTTTGAACTAACTCTTTGTTTGAAACGAGCAAAACGGTAAGCATTTGCAGGGTATCGCATCGCCTTTTCAGCTGTATGCTGGGTCAAAGGGAATTTTTTCTCACAGACAGCTGCAAAACATGAGGAGTGAGATGACGTCATCTCACGAACACGTGATCGATTACCTATTGTGGTAGAATCAGAACGGATATGTTTTTAATTACAGGTTATAGATATTTTGTAATATAAATCATTTAAGTCACCCCCTCCCTTGGTTTTTGTTTTTGAGTCAAAAAAGAAACAGTTGACATTGAAGAAATTTAACACCGATTAGGCAAGAAGCAAAAGAATCGGCGTTACATACTTGGTACAGAATGTTAGCATGTATACATTTAACTATTGTATATCTTGATAATTTTTCAACTGATATTACACTTCAATATGCAGCTGAAGTTTTTGAATAATGGTTTAAAAAACACTAAAATTTGTGATAAGTCTTTTAACATCGAAAGTTTCAACATTTTTCCCCCTTGTCTCATACAGAGACCAGATGGTAGATCGGAAGGCAGGCAATGAATTATAATATTATTGACAAGAGAAAAAAAATGACTTCAGCACTTTTAATGAGCTTTTGTCTAACTGGAAAAAAAACGTGTTTGAGAGGGGGTAGGTTTGAGGAATTGGTTTCATAATTACTCAGTAAATTTTTTAAAAAAAATTAACAGTTTAATCATAAAAATAACCATAAATAGTATTCATCAGTAAGTCCACGATTAAATAACTCAAATTTGTTAAGTTGTAAATAAATCGAATTTTTCTCAGATTTAAATATCAAAAAAGTGTGCTTATGCAAACAAGTAACAGTTTGTAAAACAATGCTAATTAGTCATAATTTGTAAAACAATGCTAGTAGGATGACTAATTAGTTACACACAAAATTTTTAATAAAAAAGTAAATCCGGCTTTTACTACAAAAAATTTTTCTGTCCTTAATATTTATCGAAATTAATTTAATACTTCTATTTAAGAAGTTGTTGAACTATATAGAGGTAAAAGTAAAAGAAAAATACACGTTTTCTTTTTTCACCTTCGTTTGTATTTATATGCGAACTACCACTACTAAAGTACTTGAAACCATTAAATCTTTAAAAAATTGTGACAAAACATTTAGAATAAAAAAATAACTTTAAAATAATTTCAAAAATTTAAATCGGAAACATATCTGTGGAAGTATGAATAAATTGTTCATTTACAAATGTTAAAATTTAGAATCACAGACAAAACCAAGTTCATCAGGTAATTTAATTTGTAACTTAAGAAATGGGAGCTTTATGTACGTATGTATATTTATACATATGTACACACAGTCTTATCATAATATTATGAACTCTAACTTAATATCCAGATTTGACTCCTTTTGCTCTGAAAACACAAGTTAGATGTGCGTGTAAGATTTTCACTTGAATATTTGACCATGAGAATAGCGAAGTATCACGAAACTCAGAAAGATTCCGAGATTGAGAGTTTTGCTGTCTGAAGTTCCCTCAAACTTTTCCAGGGTTTCAGATTTGGGAAATTTGGCGCCAAGGTAATAAGTGGAAGGCATCTTTATACCTCTCAAATCATTCACGGATAATTTTGGCAGTATGATTAATGGCATTGTCCTATTGAAAGGCTTCAGCATCTGCACACACAAGTTGTACCATTGTTATGTAAGGGTCTGAGATAGCCTGCTACAACTTGTTTTTGGAACATATAAAAAGATTATTGGAATGTATGTATTCGTATAGAAAAAGTTGCCGTAATTGATAAATCACGTGATTTAACAGACTTAACACTAGAACCACGGATGGGGTCATTTTGACCCAAAAGCAATTTTGTTTTCGATTTTCTCAAAAAGTTACAAACGGAATTGAAAAAAAATTCTTGACTTTTCCTATTTTTATACCAATAATAACTTGTGAAAATATGATACTTGAAATATTTATCTTTTTTTCTTTTAATACTTATACCTAAAACCGCGGAATGGGTCATTTTATAACCCCATTATAATCACAAGTACTAAATTTGCAATTCAAAGATTCCTGGAGTGGGAAAAGCTTTTTTAGTCCTCTAAAATACCGTATCTAATTTTCCTGTACACTGTACTAGCAGAAAAACCACTTCTGGAACGAAGAAATAATGTGTAAATAAACGTAAAAAGTTATCAATTTCAAATCCAGATGAAATGAACTCCGGAACTTTTGTTAGAAATGATGGAACGGGTTGGGAAAGTATCACCCTGGAAGTTGTACGCGTGGTAGAGCTACTAAACATAATGTTTTCAAAGAAAAAAGTGGCCCAACCAGTTATGCAAAGCAAAATATTGAAAATGACTATGCAATTAGTTCAGAGAGGCTACTTTTAGATGAGCCTATGCTTCGTCATATCAAAAATTGTACAGATTAAGAAGCTCACTAGCAACTGCGAAAAAATTGAATGGCCAACAACTTTAGACGAACTATATGCTGTCATATCAATTTTGTATGCTCGAGGTATATACGGTGCAAATAATCTAGAGCTTGAGTCTGTGGTCTGTTGTTTGGGGTCCACCTTTTTTCCGCGATACTATGGCGAGAGATAGATTCAGAGAACTTATGAAATTTCTGCGATTCGACAAAAAAAACACACGATCTGAACGCCTTCAAACAGATAAATTGTGTTTCATTTCTGAAGTTTGGAAGAAATTTATTGAAAATTCGTTAATTTGCTCTAAACCAGGACCATATATAAATATTGATGAACAACTGTTTCCGTCTAAAGCTAGATGTCGTTTCACGCACAATATATGCCAAATAAAACAGATAAATTTGGTATCAAGTTCTAGCTTGCCGCTGATATTAATAGTAAATATGTGCTCAATGGTTTTCCATATTTGCGTAAATATGAGGAACGTCCTGTAAACCTATTTCTCTCCAAATACGTCATTTTGCATTTGATAGAATCTTTCGAAAATAAAGCAAGAAATATCACTACAGATAAATTTTTTTGTGTGTGATTACACTAAATCTGTTCCAAAAGTTAAAAACGTAGAACACTAGCTTAACTGGGATGATGAAACGAAATCGAAAAGAAGTTCCTGAATTTGTGAAAAAAGTAAAGATGCCGTTATACGATACATTGTTACTGGGGCATGAAGATATAACTCTGACAGTTTATCAGGGAAAAACCAGAAAAAATGCCTTATTATTGAGCTCCCTTCATCCCACAGTTGATATCGGCAATAGTCACCCAAAAAACTTCCAGAAACAATATCATTTTATAACTCAACAAAATTTGGTGTCGACTTTGCCGACCAAATGGCCCGGAATTATTCTGAGAAGAGGCAGAATCAAGCAGGTGGCCAGTTCGTGTATTCTGCAATATTCTTGATCTTGCAGGGATTAATTAATGGATTTTATACAAAGAAGTTACTGGTAAAAAACTTACGAGGAGATAATATCTTCAACATCTCATTGCAGTGTTGCCTAGTGCTTATATTCACAAAAGAAAGTACAAGTCAAACATACAGACAAAAGCGGATACTACTGAAGAATCTGCGCAGATGCAAAAAAGGGTTCAATGCAAAGATTTCCAGTGTAGAAACAAAACTGTAGATACTTGTTCTGACTGTAAAATACCGATAAGAGTGGAAAGTGTACCAAAATATATAAAAAGAAGTTACCCAAAATGTGCATGAACTTTGTAGGAAATCTCGACTGGTAAGAAACAAAATATTTCTATTCAAGTTGTCTGTATATTTTGTTAATTGTATACAATATTCCATATTGCAATATCTTATTATTTTTTATCACTTATTAAAACAGTTCAATGTTAAAAGTGAATAAATGTCATTTCCAAATAATAACAGCGTACTTTAAGCATAAAAACACGGGTTTTTATTAATTGGGGTCAATTTGACCCCACCCGTGGTCTTAGGTATACCGAAACTGCTGCGGTTCTAGTGTTAAGAAAAGGCGTTACCTCCGATTATTGAGCATGAAGTGGAATTATTTCTGTAACTACCACTTTCGTGAAATGTTTGTAGTGTCTATATACAATAAAATAGGAGTGATCTGCAATTCCAGCTGGCAAACTGTGAGGCACCACGGATAATTAATGAGAGGTAAACGTCGCCTACAACATTTGGTTAACACTGGTCGACGACCTACAATCGGTACATTAATAGCTCAAATGAATCGGCAATGCATACGAAAGTTATTACGGATTATTGTACAAAGTACATTATTGCTCTCCTCAGCTGGGAGGTGACAAGCTTTCATTAAGTGTTAAGAAATGTCACAAACTAGTAATGAATTACAAATATTAGACTATAGAACAGAGGAAAAAGTTTCTTTTTCAGATGCGTTTCATTTCTTGCTGCATCCGATCCATTGGGGCTGGCGTATTCGCCGGGAGACAGCAGAAAATAAGCTTCTAGGAGCCATTGCTGAACTCCAACAAGGTGGAAGAGGAAGGGTAATGGTCTGTGGCATATTTTCTTGGTAAAATTTAGCTCCATTAATTCCTCTGAAAAGTTCTCGGACGAGTCTGACTCACCCTCGGATTCGAGGCCATCAGCGTATTCGTGGGTGTTTCTGTCATTTTGCGGAAGCAAGTTTTCAGGCTGCCCACAATTTTGCAGATAAGTTAAAATTTTATTACTTAAATTATAGTTGATTATCCTCATTACTCTTAAGTATAATAAATCAATAAGTAGATAGATTACCAAGATCACATTTGTGTATGTGGTTATTCATGGTGTTTTGTGTCATGTCATCTACTTTTATAATTAGGTAGAGTTCGAGTCATAATTGCGACCTATGGAGTTTGATAATCAAGTTTGGGGAAGGACACCGCTACAAGGTTTTCCCTTTATACCTGTGAGGGGCCACAACTGTGATTACATTAATCTACGATATAATTTTATGATTAGACTGCACACACACACACATATATACACTAATGGCCATTAAAATCCCAACATCATTAAGGAAGGGCAGGGGGTGATACACACACACACACACACACACAAAAGTCAAATTCGCATGAAAGAAAGATCTTGCATATGCAAATGATTCGCATTTAAACGTGAACGACACTGCTACCATCAGGTGTTGAATTTCAATAGAGATTGAATTGTGGCCCATCATCGTGGCAATCAATCATTCCGCATTATTGCTACTCGGTTTGGTTGGAACCCAGAAACTATCATGTGAATATGGAATCGACGAGTTCACAGGATGGGCCCTATCTTCACAAGGCCTCTAAATTACCTAAAGTTTTTTTACTATATATATATATATATATATATATATATATTTTACTATCCCAAAAACATGCTATTAAGTTTTGTCATTTATTTTCCTTCCAGGTGTTGCAATTTAAATGACAAGCAGTGTATATATGTGTATGTAATTTCTGTTTAGCTTACGCTGTGTCAAATTTTTTAATCTTTTACTTCGATTGTGATAGGATTGCTGTATCAAGACAGAGGTACACAGGGTCGGGAAAACTCTTCTTTAGAAAAAAGGAAGGGCCAGCTCTCTCTGAATTGCTTGAAACAGCATTTGTATCACAAAAGTAAATGCGAAAAAAATTGCGGTACAGAATACGTACTGTCGAGTTGCTGAGGTTAAATTATTATACAACTTATTTGATACATCTGAATTATGAAACGAGTGAAAACGTTTGCAACTATCTGTATCCCAGAAAGAAAAGAAAAAAGTCCCATTAGTTATCATGTAAACTTATAGAAATCAAAATATATCACTGATAATTAAATAAATGGTAATAAACATCCAAGCCACTGAATAAAAATAATATAAAATGCTATCAAGCATTTTGGTTGTAAATTACAATCTTCCTTTTAACACAATATTTTTTATTATCATTTGAATTCTATAAAAAACACAATAGAATTTTTTTACCTCCATATGCAGATTCTGGAAGTACAAATATTTAGATAGAATTATCTTTTCTCATTTTTTAAACATTTAAATATTTTATAACACTGCAAAAGAGCGCAAAGGCCAATCACAAAACTAACTTCATAAAACATACCGAACGAACGTACTTGAAAGGAGATGTAAAATTAGTATCTTATAGTTCGATAGCAGCCTTAAAAAGTTCTGTAAAATAAGAGATAAATAAAACATAGGTGATAAGGGAAATTTGTGTTGTAAAAAGGTGAGACCTGGATTAGTATCAACTCTAATAGAGGCCGAGGGAAAAATACTGTGCCTCGATATAAAAAATTTATGAGACATCAATTGCACCTCCACCGAAACGGGTTTAAAATTCCCTTCTTAAATACAATTTTATTACCAACCTATTCGAATTTTGCTTATCACACGGCGGAAACATGAATTTTAAAATGCCGTTGCGAAAAAGATCCATTAGTCTCGCTGAGCGAAGCAAAAATCTCAAATGAAATCTCGTTTATTGTGACATTTAGAAAAAAAATAAAATTACAAAGTTTTCAGAGGGGCCTTAATTCTTATATTTTACGTTGCAGAAGTTACACCATTCATTTAATCGTCAAAATTGTTTTTTATTTTTTTATTTTTTGTGCATTCCGTTAAAACAAACAAGTGTAATAAAACGTCTCCTAGACTTTACAAACTCGGATTTTTCTACGATACCATTTCGACAAAGTTGATGTTAAGTCCCACTTTTAAGGTGCCCTTTTACTTCAATTTCGAAAAAACAATAAAAATGCCTCATAGAGATACATATATATATGAACAAATATATATATATATACCCCCATTTGCTGAACACGTATATCTGGCAGGAAACGGGAAAGAAGGTTCGAAGTCTATCTTTTGCACCTTAGAAATACTGAAGATAAAAAGAAATATAAAAGTTTTTATGTTCTTTTTCTCGGAGAGCAACAGGAAAAGATATACTCTTTCAAAGAAGGAGAGAAATAAAATTTTAAAATCTTCAAATGAAATCTTTTCGGTGACTCATTACTAAAAAGAGACAGCAACTCCTTTGGGGTCATCTCCAAATTACACTGAAGGAGGGCCACATTTTTCTTACTGCTGTGTTTTAAGATTGTAAAATGTTATTCTAAGAAACTTGTCTAGTTGTATGAATAATATTTTTTTAAAATAAAGGCAAACCCCACAAGCATAGCATTAACTCTCTTATTTTAATGCCTTTTTTCAGATAATTTATCTTTACTTAAACTTGTACTATAAAACATTCAAATAATTGCCTGGTATAAAAACTAACTTTTTATAAAAATATATAATTTCCACGAAATATTTTCCCCTCAAATTTTATTGAAACCAAAAATATTACTTTTATAAGCTTTTATTGAATAGGGAAGGAATATACTCGTGATGTTTATACTTAGGAAAACTATTTTAAAAATAAATAAATAAAATTTAAATCAATCTAACAAAACAACTAGATAAAACTTTTAATTCCTTCTTTTACGAGTATTAGCAATAAATTACAGATATATCAATCGTCAGAAACATCATAATGGAGTATTTAACTAGTCTTCTTGAGAACAATCTTTCCACACACTGACATATATTTAAAGAAATTAAGTTTCTTTCCTAAATGCATTTATGACTTATTATTAATTAATATAATCTCTGTTGTTTATACTTAATATTTAACATACTATGGAAAAAACAAATATAGCCCTTCGTTACATTTTTTATTATGTTAACATTTTTTCAATGCAAAGAATTTTTTCTTTCGTATTTTTATTGTACGTCTATACAACATTTATGCACAATAAAGTCTATAAGAAATGAAGCCCATCAGAGAATGGGTCTATTATTTTAACCTTATTTGGAAATGGTTCTGGAAAAAGGTTTCAAAACTTCTGCGCTTAAGCAAAGCAGGAATAAAATTATTCCTAAAAAAGCGAAAAAAAAAAAAAAAGTTATTTTCAGAATTAAATCAATTAATCTAAAATTTTATCGAGTAATCTAACACTAGTTATATTTCTCTATTTTAATTTAAATAGTGAACCCAGATAGAGACAATTTTATCAAAACTTAGCAGAACATGGTTATAAATCTATCCCAAATGTTCTATAAATACACTAGCTTAAAAATTTTAAGAAAGAGAGGGTGTTTGGGAGTTCACTTTTGAAGAAATGAGAAAGGAAATTCACGAAAATTGTTATATAATTTTTATATATGTATTTAATGTTTATTACATTTAATGATCTCGATTAATGAATTGTACATCAAATAATAACAACTTTTAAAAAGCACATTCTTTGTCAAAAACTGTGAGTTGAAAATTTTTAAAGTGATTTAAAAAGTCTGGAATCGAATATAAAAATAGTCTTTTCCTAGCTATAATGCATTGTTTTTTAACTGATAAAATTAAATCGTTGAACACATAAACTTGTATGGAAGACCATGCACGTCTATTGTAGCTCAAATAAAATCCAAGGGAGAGGGAGATTCAAAGCTGCAACTTGTCTGTTAAGATAGTTTCAAAAGTGCTCCATCGGATTTAAGTCAGGTGAAAGAGATGGCCACTACATTTGCCTAATTCCCTGATTAAGATGGTATGCGTTCATATATATGGTATGTCTATCCCCATTAGTTGATAAATGCTGATCAAGGATTTTATCTCGATATGTTTGACCATTTGCAATGCTTTCATTAAATACAAGCAAGTCTACCAAAGAGATTTCGGCCCACACCCTGATTCCACATTCATTGTGCGTCTTTCAATAATGTTGGACTCATGGTGACTAGTTCCTCGCTCCCTCCTAATCAGAACACGACGAGAACCACTGTCTAAAGAGAATTTAAACTCATCTGTAAAAAGTACAGACTAGCATTCATCCCTGATCCAATAGACAAGCTCTCTATTTGCTCTTGTTTGCATTCGGTTTAATGGGAACATCTAATCGTTCTCCTTGCATACAAGCCTACGTTGTGAAGACGTCTTCATCGTGGTAGCTGAAAATCTTTTTTCATTTGCCGCTGAAAAGGCTGCAAGCGGCAATGAGAGTTGAAGTATAGTAATGGTTTTTTTTTTTTTTTTTTTTGGCTTAGAAAGAGATAGAAAACTATCTTTGAGAGTTACTGTAACACGTTGGAGAAGATCTTGAAACTGAAGTTTTAGATTCAAACTGATTCCAAAATCGATGGATCATTCTGCGAGAGACATTAAAGGTATCCGACTAAGTTCGGAACCGTGATTTAAAAAAACCCCGCATAAATGGATAATTTTCATGATATTTAGTGTCTCTTAGATTAGAATACATGTATAAAATTGTTTTAAGGAAATTTTGACAAAAAAATTTATTTAAATACAATATTTTGGCAAAAAATTAACTTAGAATAACCCTTTTTCAAAATGTTCTCCTTTTGTGAAAAATGCTTCTATTATAATAATATTTTCCCTGTATGTAACTCAGATCTTTGTACAGAGGCTCAAGTATAATTTTTGAAAAATTCACATTATTTTCAGAGTTACAACCCATTGAAATAATTATCGGCATTTTTTTCTTAAAATTTCTCCCCTCTGTTGTCGCGGATAAGCCCAATTCTAAGATATATATTTCAGAAATTCTAGTTGAGCCTCTGTACAGAGGTCTGAGCTATATACAGCGAAAATATTATTATAATAGAAGCATTTTTCACAAAAGGAGAATATTTTGAAAATGGGTCATTCTATGCTCATTTTTTGCCAAAATATTGCACTTAAATAATTTTTTATTGTAATACTATTCTTAAAACAATTTTATATATATTTTCTAATCTAAGTGACACTAAATATCAATATTATCCATTTACACTCTTTTGCAAAATCACGGTTCCAAACGTAGTCGGATACCTTAAGAAGTAACGCACTACCAGCTTGTGATAAGCTCATATTTATGCATCTGCTGTCTCTCTTCACCCCCCTCCCAATTTTAAAAAATTAAATAAACGTGTTCTATATGATATAACAACCCTAAAAGCGTGAGACTGATAAAGTCATTTTGAAAACTTTCGATATTTGAAAAAATAATTTTTATTTCTCTCATAAAGTAAATATTTTTAAGGATAAAACTGGTAGATAGAAAACTTCTACTTTTCATTGTTAATATGATGTATTATTCCTCATAAAAACTCGTTTTATTATGTTTATCAAGATCTTGTAGAAGCGCGACCTGAAATGCATGTTATTCTTTAACTATTGGAAGCCTCTGTTTATCTTATAACTGGAAACGATTACTAGTGTGGCATTTTGATCGATGATAATGATTACAGCGAAGACTGTTTACCGAACGACTTCTCGAAACTCTTCGGCGAGAAATTTCAACTAAACCATTCATTCCTAAGCATCCGTTAAATAATTTTTATGAGAACTACAGCAATCCTGTAATTATCAGATAAATGTTACATTTAACAGATACGTTTCTTTTTAAGTACTATCAATAATTAATGCCACTCTCAGATTCAAAACACGTTTTAAGATTTTATGAGAGAAAATTGTACTTATGAAGAACGACAGGAAGAAATAAGCTAGAAACATAAAATGATTTCAAATTACACTAAATAATGTTTATTTTTTTAATTCTTCATAATTTTGAAGACTTGTTGCATATAGAATATACATCATGTAAGTTATTTTAGTCTTCCAAATGAAAACGAAAACCTTTACACGATTTACTAGTTGAGGAGATTTTTGTGTTCATTTTGTAAATGATTAATACAAATATAAGCGAAGAAAATAAATTAAGTGATGGATATGAGTTTCAATGAGCTAATTTTACTGCAAAAAGCTATTTTATTTGCTATAGGCCGGATTAAATAGTGTAAAAGAAAAACGAAAATCTATCTCCAGTTAAAACCATAACTAGACCTATTCAAACTTTTTATACCATTTATGCCATTAGAAAAGTTGATGAGATGGATTAAACATTTTTTTTAAGAAATTGTAACCTTTTTCATCTAAACTTCTCTACGTTTCTTGTAATTGAGTTGTTTCTTCAATTATTATTTTGTACTGATAACTTAATTTTTAAATAATTCTGAAAGAAACAAAAAAAATAATTTATATATATATATATATATTAAATAGTTCAGAAAATTACGAGCTTTTCTATTTAACAACAAACCCAAACCGTATTTTTAATGAAAGTAATATTTTTAATTAAGAAATATCATTTATTTATATATAGAGGACACTCTAGATTACTTAATACCTCCATATAAAATCTGATATACGAAATATAGGAAACTGGCAATAATGATGTGATGGGATTGCGACATTTACTTATGACTTTTGCGAATATGTCAATAACCTAAATTTCTTTCCTTATCGCTATTTAACGAGATAAAAAAAATCATTAGTGTGTTATATCATCCTCAAACAATTGGAAATTCCGTATACACAACAAAGACCGTTAGATACCGTTGGCATTTCTTCTTTAATCTCATTAAACGTAATTAATTAAGATTAATGAATATCTAATTCATCATGTAATTAATTTTCATTGCTTCCTTATAAAATCAACAAATTGTTGAAATGCGCATTAAAAAGGATAAATGTGTATTATCTTAGAATGTGAGAAAAAAAAAATAAAACAATATTATAGAAGTGAATTCGGTTAAACCTAATTTCTTAAAATAGAACATCCATTGGTAAAATTATTGGGGAATCTATCTTTAAATACGGAGCTCGGTGGCTGAGTAGTAGCGTATTGCGCTTCCACGCCATAGGACCGGGATTCGAACTCCAGGCTGGGAGAGATCTACTCAGCCTTCCATCCCTTCAGCGGGTCAATAAAAGAGTACCAAACTTGCTTGGGACCCCTAAACACTGGGGGTTTCGCGTTAGATTGACCACCTGACCGGAACATCTGCTCATGCATCTCAGTGCCCAAGGTCATGAAAACTGAGACCGGCGCAGTAGGCCTTGTCATTCTGGGCTGCTGCTCCAATAAGTTTAGTTTCAGCTTTGAATACACGAGATGTTATTAGCACTTATATAACAACCTTGAAATCGTGATTTGATAAAGGTTCAAAATTACGAAGTCCGAAGCCTCTTGTTACTTTAGAGAGCAACTTTAACCCAAAATCAAAATCTTGAGAATCATTCCTAATAATTAGAAATCGATGCATATTTTAAATTTTTTCTTTAAGCATATCGTTTCATATTAGCTTGAGTTTAAGTTAAAAAACAAAGGATAAACCTTTACCCAAAAAGGGAGAAAGCCATTCTTCTACAAAACAAAATAATATGTAAATTATAATTTATTATGCATTAAAAAATGTGCTTATTCATAAGGTTAAAATTTTACGCATCTATCTTTTCAGCGATTTCACGTAATATAAACTTAAATGTCCACAATATTTACACCTGTTTACTTTTATTGAAATTTCAATGGAAATTATAAGACTTATGGGATTAGGAAAGTCTCATTTTGCCATAGCGGGGAAGTTCGGGAATTAGACGAACCTCTTATAGCGACCTTTTCATGTAGGGAGAGAGTGTTTATAGACGCCACACACACACACTATAAAGTAATCCGAGGACCATTGACAACGGACCTCGTAATTTTGAATCAAGATCAAATGACGAAGAAAACATCTGAGCTAGCACCCCACTTTCCTAACTTCCACACCCTACCAAGGTGAGAACTTCGAGCCATGACAGATTTAACGTACATCAGCCCGCTACATGAAGGGTCTTAGCATTAGGCACTAGGGTTCGAACTCATCAACCGGTAGCCACGAGTTCGTGATCATGATCACTAGGCTACCGCGGCCACATATCTAACCATGGTTCAAAATCACGTGATACATTTGATTGATAAAAATACTTTGGAATTGTTAATAGGTAGGTTCAGACATATAACACAAATCTTACGAGCCTATAAAAGATATATTTAGGTCCATCAAAGAAATAAAAACATATTAAATCAATCAATGCGAAGTTTATGCAGAAATTGAATAAATCTATTCGTGGAGATTGCATTAGAACACAGGAAATGCCACAATTACTATTACTTAGTAAACTGTATAATTATAATTAATTATAGCAGGAAATTAATTGACTCTTAAGAGTTACATCATTTTTATATCAAGTTATTTCAATAATAAACCGATAAACCTTTGTGTGAATAAGTTAAGCTAATCCAAAAAGCAGAACTATTAAGTTATCTAAAAAGAAAAATTCAATGACAACAACACAAGTTTAAGTGCATTGCAATTTCGTTTATGGGTGAAAAAGAGAAACAACGTTAAGCAAAGGAAAATATTCAAGTGCCTTTCTTCCCAAAAGTGCCTTATGTATCTTAATTCGAAAAAATGAAAGTCATCTATAAGATATCTATCTACCTATTCTTAGATATTCTACAGAATACGATCTACTTTTAAATTGTTTATCTGCTTTTTTTGGGGGAAAAGCACTATACCTGATTATACCGATATTTCTTTTTATATAGATACATACGAAACATATCGCTTATGAGCTTTTTTTGTTCAATTTTGGATCACCAAATAAAAATTCGGTATTTGTTCAAAAAGGGTATTTTCTTTCCCTTCAAGGGAGAAAAAAGACTGGGAGATAAACTTAAACTTTGAAAGAACCTCTACGTGTTTCCTCAAAATCTGATTTGTTGTCCCTGTTGCTTCAAAAAGAGCAACTAATCAGATTCAATGTGAAGCGATACAACACAACCCTCCTCTACTAAGAATCAGAACCGAACGCGTCATGATGCGGATTTCATCGAATCAGGTTTACAACAGAAGTACAAGTTGCTCGAAAAGTTTCGAACAGCTTGTTCCCTTATGGTTAAAGGGTAAAAGCTGCAGAATTTTTGAGGATCGTTTCATTACAGATGTTTTCTTTAAAATGAGATTCGATAAGTTTTCAAACATGATGCTAAATCGTAAGGGCTTAAGTTTTGTCATGACTTTTCTGGAGAATTAATTCAGCTTTTATTTTTATATATCAAGTGGAAGTATTTTAAAAATTAGTTTTTTACGGTGCTTTTGTTTCACAAAACTTATGCTGACTGATATTCTAGATTTAAAATAAAAACTTAATTTTTTTTCTGCAAAAAATTTCAATTTTATCATTTGATGCAATATTTTCTTAATGTTAAAGAATAGATCCCCATAATTTTAAACACTTTTTTAGTTAAAAAAAAAGTGTCATGATTAATATCATTCTTTGAATTCTCTAGTGTTAAAAACAGCTCAGTTTGCGAAACTAATTTTTGTTTGGGTCAATACTTTTTCTCTATATAAAATATATCACATATCTTCTCTTTTTATTAAAATGAAATGAATTTAAATTCTATATGATTAAATAAATGAAGTTGCGTATTTATATGTACCTAAATTTAAAGACACTGTATTATAACCTAATATATATTTTATAACCATTCAAAATTTATGTTAGTTTTATGATATTTTTCTAACTGAATAGGTGTTCAGAGTTTGGATTTGGCTAATAACATTAAAAACACAGCCTTCTTTTATAACAGTGTCCATCCCCCAAAAAATTACAATCAATATCTTAATTGTGGCTCAGTTATTCGTCGATGAATATTTTTTAATGCTCTAATGTAGGTCTCCTCAATAAAACTTATTAATACATTACTGTTGAAAATGCATATATTTTTGCAGCCTAAAATAATGCATGATATAAAATTATGTAGCACAAAATCACCAAATATATGCAAGGGATGATTCAAATTTATATATGTATTTTATTAAAGTCTCAGATATAGTATTCCTGTCATGAAAAATATCTAACTAAACACTAAAGGCTTGCTAAGAATTCATCTTAATTTGCTCATAAATAGAGAGATTAAAATAACTTACATTTGACTGTGCATTTTTATATGCCTGACAAAAGCCGAATTCAAGATTAAGAATTAGAGAACCGTTTTGTTCATGTTTTTTACTACACAAAAAACTAGAATGGTTTGGAATGTTTTATGTTGAATGCAACTAGACTTTCAGTAAACTCGTAAAGAATGAATAGTCGTTAATAACAGAAGCATAAAGAGGTAGGTAATATGAACGTGATTTGAAATTACGAAGCTCAGTATGATTATTTTTAATATGCAATTATGTAGTTCAAAAAATTAATATTAATTCAACAATATAATAAAATGTAGTCATATTTACTTACTACGTAAGGTAGAATAATGCATGCATATGCGTTAATAATTCAAAGATTAATGATTTTAATGAATAAATGGCTTAATTTTTATTGATGTTTCCTTAAGAAACCCAATAAATAGCATTCTTTCAAATAAAAGACACAATATAAAGAAAGAAAAGCTTTTTAACTATTTAGAAGTTTTAAATTATAAATTAAAATTTACTAACCTTTTACTTGTATTTAAGACGATTCAAGGTTAAGAACTGGAGAACCTCCTTTCAAGCTTTTTACTCCACTAAAGACTAGAAAGGTTGGGAAAGCTCCATGTTGAATGTAACTAGACTTTAAGTAAAGTCTCGAAGAATGAACAGTCAGAGAAAAATGTGGCATTGACAAGTACGTAATCTGAATAATATTTGAAATTACGAAGCTCAATATAAGTATTTTTAATATGCAATAATGTAGTTCATAAAAGCAATATATATATATATACATATATATATTAACTCAACAATGTAATAATCAAATATAATCACATTTACATATAAATCAAGGCAGAATAGTGTATACATATACATTAATAACTCAAAGACTACTTAATACTTCTAATAAAAAAATGGCTTATTTTTCGGTTGGTGCTCTCTTACGCAACTCAATAAGTAACATTCTTTCAAATAAGAGACACAATATAAAGAAAGAAAAGCTTTGTAATCATTCAGAAGTTTTAAATTAAAATTTACTGACCTTTTACTTGTATTTAAGATATTTTTTCGTTAACGAATGATTTAAAAATTATTTACTGTCTAGAACAGAAAAAAAAATTATGAAATAATTCAAAATTACCATTTTAAATATTTTTCCTTTCAAATACAAAGCCCACCCTCATCAGGGCAGCAACTTAAAATTATTTATTGCTTTTCGATAAGGTAACAGCTTGGACAATTAGAAAAGCACAGCAAATAAAAACCGATACAATTCACAAAGCTCCGAAAACGACACTACGGCATTTTTAATTCGTTGGAGTAGTTCGAGATTTATCTAAAGGGAAGAAAAAACAAAAATCTCCCCGTTACAAAACCCTTGCTGTTGTTGAGCTAAGCCAAACAAAGAAAAATACAAAAATTCCTTTTCGTTTGAATTAAGAAGTAAAACCGAGCCACAGCAACAAAAGAGTAAAATGGAGTTGTAAAATTGGAACATGTAAGCAGTTTCAAAAAATTGAAGCATCGCCCACAGTCTTGATAGGTGACTAACGTACATTGTAATCATAGGAACGCCTAATGCTTGTAGCGACCTTTAACAAGAGAAGCACGACTGAAAACATACCAAAAAGCGGTGTTCTGAAGAGACCCGAATCTTCTTGTTCTCAACTGCAAAGCGGAGGTGTTTTGGGTTTTTTATTGTTTCATTGTGTATTTCTTTCTCTGGCGTCTTCAGCGTCTGTGATTCCGTGTAAGGCTTTTACCCCCAAAAATTTTTAATTCAATTTTTGCGTCTTAAAAATTTATTCAAGGAGTGGATTGCGGGATTTCTTTGCAGTTATGGGGGCGTCTTTTAATTGAAATGTTATGAGCAGGGAGCATTCTTCATCGCGTCCAAGTATTTTGTTGCATTATTGCTTTTAATATCCGACGTCATGTGCGTATCTCGTTACTTTGTATTGTTGTTGATCTATCTTTTTTTTTTATGAAAAGGGTCGGAAAACTGATTATACAGAATGAAAATTAAAAAGAGTCAGAGGAATCGAAATATGGTAAGTTATCGTTGGGAGTATTTTTAATTTATGATTTAAAAAGAACGGAATTGCTTTTCTTTAACTGAAGATATTATAAATATGTTCCGCTTCCCTTCAAATTAATGAGAAAAATAAACTGCTGAAAAATGTAGGAATAAATTTATTACGGCTTTGGAAAAATATGCATTTTGTTTTCTAAAAAGAAGTGAGAGGGCTCTTAAAAGAAATTGAATATAGTGTTGGGTCATCATACAATTTAGAACAAAAATCTTTCATGAAAACAGTTTTCTCGCAATTTTTTTTTTTTTTTTTGGCCAAATTAATTTTTTTTTAATTGTGTGTTTTTTTGGTTTTAAAAGAGTGAATTTATGTTTTTTTTTTCAGTAGTAGTTATTATGTATATTTGTAGTACAAATCGTATAAAATTGCGACATTCTTCGTTAACAGAATGAATTTATCTTTCCCCCCCCTAAAAATACCAAAAATAAAATATTTTAAAAAAGAAGCTGAATTAGTATTTTTCTTTATGAGTTATTTTGGTACCTACGTGCACTGCTGTTTGTAAAAAATGCAACACCATGAAGGAATCATTTGAATTAAATGAATTTTGCAGCAAATATCAATTATAGGATGCAACGTACAATAGTAAGGTTTCAGAGCCACCGCGCATTCATGGCGTGCGCAGCGCCCTCTGAACTGATGCTGAAAGCGTATAAATAGAGGGCTGTAGTGAGACCTTGAAAATAGTTAGTGATTATTTGATAGTGGTGAACGTTTAGTGAAACCTAAGTATGCCTCCAAGATGAAATAAGGAGAAATTCCAACAACTTACGGAGTTTGAACGGGGGAGTATTATCGGCCTTCGAGAAGGAGGATTTTCCAATCGCGCAATAGGAGCTCGTGTGCAGTGGAACAGTTCCACAGAGTGATGCGAGTTTGGAAGCAGTGGACCGACGAGCACCGAACAACTCGAAAAACTGGCAGTGGACGACGGAAGGTGACGATTGACGAAGGAACGATTGATGCCTTCTCTGCATGACAGCGAATGACCGTACATCTTCCTCCAGGTAATTGGCAGCACATTGGTCTACTGCTACAGGTGTACTAATGTCGGCTTCGTCAATCCGTCGTCATCTGCTGCACCGTGGATTGCGAGCAAGAATGCCTTTATACAGGATCCCGCTCACGGCAAACCATCAACGGCTGCATCTGCAATGGGCTCATGTGCACAGAGCCTGGCAAGCTTATTGGCACCAAGTTGTCTTTTCAGAAGAATCACGCTTCAATTTGTGGGACCATGATGGCCGCATTCATGTTAGACACTATGCCGGTGAACGCTGCCTTCCAGAGTGTGTTATCGAACGACATAGTGGCCTAACATCCGGAGTTATGGTTTGAAGTGTGATTTAGAATTATGAACGATCCAATTTGCTACGAATTGAGGGTAATCTCAATATCAACAGGTACATCCATGAAGTGCTAGAGCCCGAAGTCGTTCCCTTCCTTCAAGGCCTCCCTGGAGCTATCTTTCAGCAAGATAATGCACGCCCACATAATGCAAAGACTGTTCGAGACTTCTGTTCAGCCCAGCGCATGCAACTTCTTCCTTGGCCTGCTTATTCGCCGGATATGTCACGTATTGAGCATGTGTGGGATTTGGTTGGTCGGAGTCTCACTCATGATATGCGTCCTGCAGCTTCAAAAGACGAATTTTTGCTGCGCATACAAGCAATATGGAATTCCCTTCCACAAAGAGACATTCAAAATCTGTTTGACTCCATGCCACGTCGTATAGCAGCACTTATTGCAGCGCGTGTTGGCTACTCCAAAAATTCTGATTTCGGGCACTTAATATTGTTTTTTTGCTTTGAAAATTTCGTCTTTTATTTGTTCTATTACAAGTCGTTTTTGCATTAAATTTCGTTTAATTCTGATGATTCCTTCATGGCGTTGCATTTTTTACAAACAGCAGTATATTATATCGATGAGCAATTTCCCCAAATCAAAAGAAGTCTCCAATTCAAAAAAATATCACCAAATGCTACCATAATTATTATCATTGTGTTCAAACTTGCGCTGGAACGATTTCCACTATTGGCTGCTTATCGCTGCTTTTGACGACGTCTTTTGCTTTGACAAAATTGGAAGCCGGTATAATACGTAAAAACCGTTATTCCAACTTGGAAAATTATTTCATTTAGTTATTATATTTTTTAAAAATAAAAATTATCTTTAAAACTAAAATTATCTTATTTGCTTTTTTTCCCTTATCTGGCTAAAATTTCAGTTTTCCTTACATTATTTTAAATCCGTTTAATGATATTTAAGAGAAATCTACGATAATTTTCAAATCTAATTGTTATTGAGTAAATGTTAGCTATCTGTGGAAAATCGATTGGGAAAAGAAACTAATAAATATCGATTGTAACTGCCTTCGTTGTCTATCAACACTTAAGGGGATAAAAGGAATTCCCATTTAACTGTGAGTAAATATTATTCACAATTGTCAGAAAAACAAATGTTTCAAATATCGAAAATATAGTAAGATTGTTTGTACGTCTTGGGAATGTCTCATACCATACACATTATGTAAATTCAAATGTTTGTTCATTATATTTTAGATTCATAACTTATTAAAAAAAATCACAACTTATTATGATTAAGAATTATCTCAATTGTCTTTGCTTTTGATGGACAATGTTTTCAAAACAGCTGAGAAATTGGTGTTCCTGTTGTAGGAAATCAAGTCACTGGGATACAAATATAGAATCAGCGGTTCAAGAAGGCGGACCGACCAATGGGGAGAATCAAACCCGCCTCGTCAAATCACCAAGAGGGAGACAAGCATGTTGTGCATATGACAATGATGAATCATGTTGCAACATCGAGAAACCTAGCACGAGAATTAGAATCTATAGCGTAATAATCTGTGTCAATCATTGTACGTCATTTACAACAACGGTCAATTTCATCAAACCATCCATTGCTGAGATAACCTTTGACTGCACACCACCTACGTATTAACTGCTGCAATGGCGCCGGACATGGACAAACAAATTACACAACAAGGTTTTCTTATACGAATCACAATTCTGCTAAAACCACTCTCTGGTTGTTTCTAAGTCTGGGGGCAACGCGATGAGAGATTTCATGACTCTTACATATTGTCCATTGTCATATCTGTCCTACACCTCTTGTTAGGGTTTGGGATGCCGTTGAACACTTTATTCCCTCATCCCTTTAATACACATTGCCAGTACACTCAATAGCCACTGCTGTGTCTTTATAAAGTTTTCCTCAACGCGTTGCACTCTTAATGTTGAGGTTTCTGTGCTGTAAAGTAAAGATACAAAGTGAAAGCACTCACGGCATGTAATCTTCAACGATTCTATGTTGCTTAGAAGAATGTATTGCCGCTTTGAGCTGTACAATTGTTCGACTCCATTGTCTAGGAACACATATGGTCGATGACTGGCAAACGATTGGGCCAAAAACATCTCACGCTTCTTAACTAGATTCACTTTGAAGAAGTGAGGAAAAGTATCTTATACGTCATATCGCTAAAACATATTTGTAAAGCTTCTCTCATTGCCTAGAAGTATCGTATTAATAATTGCCAGTCATGTATTCTTCGTGCTCCACAGGTTGAATAGGATGTTATTTCAAACATTTTAACCTTATATTCAATATTTTCTCAAAAATTTGGTTGTAATATGTCTTATCTTTCATGATGCTGCAGTTTAGATACCGCCAGTGTATTTATTAATTGAAATGACTCGACATTTTGTTTTATTTACAATCGTATTTGGGAAAGAAATCTTACTTGAAAGAGATATTTCGAATACAAGTATATTTTTCTAGTTTGAGTTTTAGAAGGGTATTTGTGAAGTAATGAAACACAAAAATTGGAAACACGAATGTTTTGAATTATAAAATCGAGTGGATTATGTATTTTGGAATAGCATTCATGAACTTTCTGAACATGTATATTTAGCATGTTTTACTTGAAATAGAAATTTTATTGGAACCATAAGACTTGATTTAGACTCATTTATTATTTGAAAACCTTTTAACTCCCTTTATATATACACTAAGGGGAAAAAAGTCTACGCATTTATTTGTTTAATCAAATGATTCAGTGTATCATCTTTAAATTTTAAAGAGGTTGATGTGATTGCTATAAAAAAGAAGCAGTCAAAATAAAATTGCTCATTAATGTGCTAGGCTTAAAGAAGATAAATCTTTTCCTTTGTAGTTAAGAGTTTTACAACTGCATAACATTATAACGTTTTCAAAGTAAGAGTTCGTGATTCATTTAAGGTATCCGACTACGTTCTTAACCGTGACTTTGCAAAAGCGTATAAATGGATAATATTTATGATATTTAGTATCACTTAAATTAGAAAAGGTACATAAAATTGCTTTAAGAATATAATAACAATAAAAAATTATTTAAGTACAATATTTTGACAAAAAATGAACATAGAATGACCCATTTCAAAACATTCTCCTTTTATGAAAAATGCTTCTATTATAATAATATTTTGCCTCTATATAGCTCAGACCTTTGTACATAGGCTGAACCAGAATTTTTGAAATATATAACTTAGAAGTGGAGTTATCCATATTTTACTGCAACAGAGGGGAGAAATTTTAAGGAAAAAACTCCGATAATTATTTTAATTGGTGGTAACTCTGAAAATAATGTGAATTTTTCAAAAATCCTATTAAGTCTCCCTGGAGAAGTCTTTACTTTATACAATCAAAATATTATTATTATAGAAGCATTTTTTATGAAAGGAGAACGTTTTGAAAAAGGGTTATTCTAAGTTAATTTTTTGCCAAAATATTGTATTTAAATAATTTTTTTTGTCATAATGTCCTTATAAAACCATTTTATGCACGTATTTTAATCTAAGTGATACTAAATATCATGAGAATTATCCATTTATACGCTTTTTTAAAATCATGGTTCCGAACGCAGTAGGATACCTTAAACATAACATGAAGTTTTATAAATTAGTTGATTTATGTGCAATTGCTTAAATAATTCTTGTAATAATAATGGAAATTAAAGGTGTCAAAGAAAATCCAATATACAATGAATGGCCAGGTTACGAGCTCGTAGGTGGCATATCAAATGCTCTAGCCTTAGTGCCACTGAAGACCCGTCTTGTAGAGGGACTGATACATGTTAAATCTGTCGTGGCTCGAAGTCCACCCGTTGGCGTGAGGTGGTAGTTTGCAGAGGGAGAACTAGCTGAGAGAGTGTTAACCTCGTCACTTGAGCGGATTCAAAAATGCTAGGACCGTTGCCAATCGCCCTCGTGTTGCTTTACAGAGCGACGCAAATAAACATTCACTCACTCACCCAATGTACAATGAAGATCCTTCCACATTTTTTCAAACTCGATTTCTCTCTCCTAACCGATCGTTACGGTACTTTTTGGAGTACTTAGTCCTTCCGGACTCTAACCTCCTATCCTGGAATGAAGATGACTGTAAATTTTTACCATTGCCCATTTTAAAAGGATAATAATAATTTAAAAAGTTACTTTAAAAATAATGAAGAAATTAAATTAAAAACTACATTAAAATAAAAACAAAAAAGCTCTTTTAAGAGCTCTAAAATTTTCAACGAGAGGTCAGAAAAGTAGGCGGAGTTAAAATGGCCAATCAGGGTGCAGCAAGGAACCAAAGATCAGAAAGTGCGGGAAAATTAACATAAAACCGAAGTTAGATCTGGAAAGTGAGAGAAAGCGTTCCTATTGGCCGAGCCAAGAGTTCAACTAATAGGGTATATGCAGTTTTACGAAAGTGGAGAGCCAATCAGAGTGGTTCTGCGATTCAACAAAGTTGGATCGCAGAGAAGGGAAGAAAATGTGATGAGAAGAAATTAATTAAAATCAGGGTTGACCAAGACATCTCTTGGCCTTCTAACAACTAGCGAGTTCCTAGGAATCGAACCTAGGGCGATTCATTTCAAGTCAGCTACTATAACCATTAGGCTACGAAGGCTCAACTCCTAACCTTCCAGACCCCCCCCCCCCCCAACGAAAAGCTGTTCCCTGATTGGAGAAGCGTCTGTCAGCCTAATGCTTCTATATATACCCAAAGATTTTCGGCGCACTTCACTTATCTGTTCGGCCTGTGAGGTGCCGGGTTCTCCCGGTCACTGAACTCGCTGACCATGCTATTTGTATTCTCAGATTAAGTCACCTGATTTCAATTCTCTTTTGAGATTGAATGTGGGCTGACACAGGCTATCGATACTTTCATTTTAAATATCTTATTCTATTTCTAGTTTAATAATGCTCCAGAATTTTTATTATTATTCCCAGGGTACAATCATTTTTAATTGTAATTTTTAATAGTTCTTTCCCCTCTAAATTTTTCAGCTTAAAATCTACCATGGCAAGCTCTATCTGTAAACGTCAATTCATAATATGACGATAGGGGATTTAGTCCTCTTTGGAGATCATGTGTGTGTGTGTGTGCCCCGATGCCCATTCTACCCATACAATGAAGATAAAGTTAAAAAACTAGTGCATAGGGCAAGAGTGAATTTCTGAATATATCTCTGCTATAATTGAAAAAGAAACAGGAAATATTTAGCATTTAAACTAATTCAATTGAAACGTCATCCATAATTAAATATTCTTTGCGAAAGTTCCTAGCCCTGAGTCGGCTAAACAATAACAGACACCCAGTCTTTATTATTTTTCTGGAATCTCCCTCAAAATCTGCTGTTTTTAGCCCCTTTAAGGATTCCTGGTTTTTGGAAAGGCATGGTAATACGTTTGGTTCCACTCCTCCCCCTAATCCATCATTTAGACTCACCCTAAATTCCGAGCAGACTTTCAAAAACTAGTCTTCGTCTTTCATGGATTCGAAAAGATGGGTGAAAATAGAGGATTTTGTCTCAGACTGTGAATACACTTGAGGTTCCTAAAGATCTTTTTAGGTGAAGTATCGATGTTCATTCTGGAAGCTGTGATCTAATTTTAGATAGCGAAGGTGATGGCTCAAAACAGGATTGCTTGAAGTTTCGAAGTAAACAAAATATCTGGCAGAAGTAAGATCGTAAAACCTAATACCGTACCTACTAGAAGTGAGAAATAGTTGTACTATTGGGGCTTAATTGTGCTTTTAGAAACTTATGCTCCAGACTTTTTAAACATAGCTTGTATTCCATTATAAATCATAAAATTTGAAGACATTAATTTGAAAATTATTGATAAATATACAGCCGCGTATTAAAATAACTAAACTTGTTGGTTATTTCAAGAAATTTTGCAGTTATAGAACTTTTTTTTTTCAAAGAGTATCGAACAAGACTTCAGAACATATTTTCAACTGGTTTGTAGTTCCTCATTTTAAAGTATTCGATGTGATTAATTAATTTAAACAGTGTCATATTCAGCTGGAAAAACAATCCTCAAAATCTAATACATAATGCTCTTTTTTCATGAAAAGATGTTTCAATGGCATGGGATGCCATTGGGAAAAATAAACGATTCAAAGCACGATGTAAATTTAATATTAACAATTATCATTTGCTTTGTTTCCAAAAGTGTTCTGCAAAACGGCAAATAATGAAAAGACAGAAGGATCATTTTAAATGATAATATAAATATGTATTAAAATAAGATAATAGAGAGACTCTAAAATGTTAGCGACATTGGTATACAATACATTAATTATAAAGCAAAAATTATATATAGAATTCGGCGATATATTCCTTTTGAATAAGTTCAGATTTGATTTCAAATGTATTTTCATTTATGTCAATCTATTTTCATTCATCTTCAATTCTTGAACATTGATTAATATGATACTTCTTGATCACTAACTTAAGATACAAAATTCTTCACACACAGGTATAAATATCAGTTCCTATTATAGCTTATGCACAATGACCTTTACAAATGAAGAAACCCATCAAGAATTCTAAGAAGTATTCACCAAACTAGTTCGTCACATTTATTGAGGACAATTTCAGCACATCCAACTGCGATGTTTGAAATTCGATTTCTGTTGGAATTCTTTTTTCCTTCAATATAATGTGAATTTATGTGTCTTTACTTCAAGGAACTATACAATATAATATCATTAATTAATAATGAACAGCTTCTTAAATACGCGATTACGAAGAAGCTTGTGCATCTGTCACTACGGCAATAATTGGCATAATTAGAAATTAGAGAGATGAGATGTCTTACTGTATTACAAAGTATTCACGCGTTGTGTGAGATTTAAAAATATGTTAGAAAACGATGGAACTACAGAAGATGAGACAGAGACAATAATTACTGGACAAAACATACTATTTTGTAACAGCCTCGATGTGTTCTACGGTTTTAATACAAAGTATTGTTTAGTACATAATGAATATCCGTGATTGTAAAAATGATAATGACATTAACAGATAACCAGTGTCGTACTCAAGGGTGGGGTTTTAGGGGTTCATCTTTCCAAAAAATTTTTGACTTTTACCATAAAGTAGGGAGGGGAGGCAATTGTTTTGGCTCAAGCGGATTGGAAGCGAATTGTTTTGGAAGCGGAGAATACCGAAGCGCCGCTCCTTTTAACCCTTTATCTACCGCAGTTTTTTTCATGCAATATTTTTTTTTAATCCCTACATTGAAAATTAAGGGATATACATAAATAAAATACTCAACTTTGTAAAATTTAATCCGTTACAGCTAATTAATTAATTAAAGAGAGAGAGAGAGATATATTCAACTGTAAAATTAATTATATAGACTGTTCACTTAAAATAAAGAGTCAAATCATTTTCTAGGGTCTTCATTAACATACAAAAAAAAGGACCCCTTACTTTTTGACATAAACTATTTTTTGGGAACAAAAATGGCAATCTTCACAATCCACTGAAAACGCAATTTCTGCTATAAAACTATTCGCCTTCCCCGCTAAAATACTCATCATAGAACCCGTGCTGCCATATATCTTGGAAGAGTGTATTTAAAAGAATATTCCTGCTAAGTATCGTCAGAGCATTCGTAAAAATGGTTATTCTACGTAATTTTATAGTGAGTGGTAAATAAAGGGTAGATAAAGGGTTAAAAAATGGTTGCATTTATTAGTTAACTTTGAACCTTAGAATAGATCAATGCTTCTCAAACTTTCAGTATTTTCGACCCAATATTCAACCATAATTTTTATCGTACCATTCAATTCAATAATACTATACTTTGACACTAAACCTACTAATACAACTTTTTCTTAAGTACCCCCAGTGTGTATAAACGTCTCGCTCAGCCAAAGCACTAATTAACATGGACGTATGTATACGTCTTTCCGAAGTACGATCTTTTCTGTGCAATGCTATCCATAACATTATTCCGAAGGCTTTGGAATGCAATAAAAGGACCTTGACAGTATTTGTGAAGGATTTACATATTTCATAGGATTTTCTTATTTATTCCTTTTCTCCCCACCCTTAAAAACTCTACATACGCTCACCTTCATAGAAAACGGTGGCATTGGGGCCCGAATCACGTAACTTTTTATTGGAATTTAAGGGATTAATTATAAACCGTATAAATTATCAATATTAGTGTTAATTTTTTAATGTAATTTTGTATATGACAAGCCCATGGGGTTACTGGTAATTATTAAACTTGTCCTTAACTTATTATTGTTAAAATAATAATGAAATACACCTTGTGCAGTACTGATACATTTATAAATGTATGATATCAGTGCAAATGTGTTAATTTTATTTTTTACTATGCCAGGGTGTATTTTGTTTACTTTCAGTAAATTAATAATTTTTTAAATAATCTTTTGTTTCCGATTGTTCAGTATTCAGAGAGTTATCATGGCTCCTTAGTGGCTCATGATCCACAGTTTGACAAACACTGGAATAGATTTATAAATTATACCATATAAAGACCAATAAATATAAGAAATAAAATAGTGACAGTTTTATTCAATTTATTTATTTTGTACTAATTTCATACCATCTGTAACTCTGCAACCTCGTTTAATTTTAGAATCAGTTGAACGAGACAACATGTCAGTGGGGACTTTGCATCTTAAAAATGACCTAGACATCATTTTTTGTATTTTATTTAGTTATTTTCTTTGCATTATTATCTTTCAATTGATATATCACTTGTACATGCCTGAAAATTAGAAGTTGGAAAAAACTTCAATTGAAAAATGTAAAACAGCAAATTAGGGAATTCGACCACGCCTCCTTTTTAGATAAAAGAGCTAAAAAAAAAGCTTTTTGATACAGAAAAGCTACTTTAAAAAGTGAAATTATAACTAAAAAAAAAAGATGTTACAATTAAAGCAGGATATTTTTGAAACATTATATTAATGTGATTTTTTTCTTTTGAGACGTGTGTATGAAATTTTTTTTAATTAAGGTATTTTGCTTTAAAAATTTTATAATTTCGGTTCATAATCAACATATGTTTTTCAGAAAAATATAATATTTCAATATTATGTGAAGCAAAAAACATTAAAATTTCTGTTATGACAAAAAAAATTTTGTTTAACATTTTCCTTGAGTGTTTTCTTGTGCAATTAATACTCACTAAAAAAGGATAACTTATAAAATATATGGGATGAAATAATATGAAAATGCTGTTATTTTTAAGAAAAATTTATATCTAATCTCTTAAAGTGATATTCTCTTTTATTTTTGCTTATAATAATTATTGTTTTAGAATTATAAACTTTAAAATGGTTTTTCTCAATTTGAATTTTTTCGCATTCAAAATGCTTCTCCTTCTACAATTATTTACCAATCACTTCCAATTTTTCCCTGTGTGTTACACATAATGCGTGTAACAAAATTAAGGAAATATTTTGCTATAAATTGAACACTTTTTTTACAAAAAAAATTAAAATGTAGGAGATTTTGTCTTTTTTTTGTTGAATTTTAGCATACATATAAATATTTTATTTTTTTTCTCCAAAACTAATTAAGTTAATATGAAATAGATCGCTAAAGTTGTTTAAAACATCCTTAAGACTATTCCAAATTTTTCCAGTAAAAAAATAAATAGTTACAGAAGGAGTACAAATATAAAATTTTCCAAATTTTCTTCAAAAAATTTAAATTTTTAAAATTGTGTGAATAATATTTGCAAAATTTCATCTCGTGTCATTTTCTTGAATAGAAACATTATATATGAAATGCTAAAATATAATATTTAAGTAAATAAATAAAAAAAATTGTTCAAAATGTGCCACAATTCCCCTAATTTCTATAGATTTTTTAAATCAAAAATGAGATTGGTTGATGAAATTCTCATCAAAGCCTGTGCAAGTTAATGTCACAGCCAAAGTATACATCTGCATTCGATCTTACATTAGATTGTTGATCTTCATGCACAAGGAAAACATTGCTCACAAATATATGTTAACCCAAATATAGGCAATATTTTCTGTTTATTTCGTTTTCTGACTGTCTTGGCAGGCCGCAAAAAAACTCTGTGTGGGGCGTTATTTTCCCACCCTTGCAATAGAGAATATCCCTCGTCATTTTCTCGGTTTCTTAGAATCTCCCTCCCCCCCCCCCCTTCCCATAAGAGAGCTCTGTGTACGTTGCTGCTCATAATGAATTATACATAAACTGCTGTTTGTAAAAAATGCAACACCATGAAGAGATCATGAGAATTAAATGAAATTTAATGCACAAACGACTTGTATTAGTGCAAATAAATGACGACATTTTCAAAACAAAAAAGCAATATTAAGTGTCCGAAATCAGTATTTGGTGTAGCCACCACGCGCTGCAATAAGTGTTGCTATACGACGTGGCATGAAGCCAAACAGGTTTTGAATGTCTACTTGTGGAAAAGAATTCCATATTGTTTGTATGCGCAAAAGTTTGTCTTTTGAAGCTACAGGACACGGATCACGAGCATGACGCCGCCCAACCAAATCCCACACATGCTCAATACGCAACATATCCGGCGAAAAAGCAGGCCAAGGAAGAAGTTGCATGTGTTGGGCTGAACAGAAGAAAAAGAAAAAGCAAAAAAGTGAGCTCAAGCATTCTTACAAGCACATCCATCAAATAAATGTTGGAACAAAGGGAAAAGCAGAAGAAAGAACAGGAAACTTTTAAAAAAAACAGAGAAGAGAAGCTTGTGAAGCTAAAAAAGGAGTAAAAAAATTCAATCTAAGCTCCCGTAGGCATAAGTCTATAAAATCCAGGCCAAACAGTCCAGTTGCATCAACTTCAAAGGATGGTATTATAAGATGTCCTGCTTGTGAAGAGGAATATTGTGACCCTCCAACAGAAGAATGCACCCAGTGCTGTAAAGGCCAAGAGTGGTGGTATGAGGAATGTTCCAATTATGAAAATGGCATTTTTATTTGTGAATATTATTGTTAGCTACACAACTAACGTTACAATGCATTACGCTTAGTTTGATACTTTGTAAGATGTAAAAACAAAGTTATCATTTTTTAAACCATATAACATATTCAAAAGATAAAATCTGTTCAACCTTTCTCAGTGTTGTCATCTTGCCCCAGTAACGGGGCAAGATGACAATTTGTTAAGGTTCTGAAAAAATAAAATTATCCTTTGTTTTGTTTTTTTTATTTGAAAAATTAAATGGTAATGCATTTAATACTACAAAAGACTACTCTAACAAACACTTCATGTAAAAATAATTTTTTTTATCCTTAAAAATAAATTAATAAACAACAAAAACTGTTAACATAGTCATCTTGCCCCAGTCTCCCCTATACAAATAGTTAAAATCTTAAGTATAACTAGTCAAAATAGTAAGAAATATTAGCCTCAGTAGTACAATAGCAAACTCTTGTCCTTAGGAACCAAGACTGCAGGTTTAAACAAAGTTTTGAGACTAGTCAACCTTCACCTGTAATTTGCTTGTACTCTGGGCCATAGGGAAAGGAAGAAATATTAAGATAAATGTAATTAATACAAATAAAATACACAATACTATTAATATAAAACGATAAAATTTAATAACCTACGAGTATTTATTAGTATAGAGTTAAAATCGATGTAATAAAACTAGATGATAGAACTTACTTCGTGAGCACAACATGTTATGTTTCCCGCCAAGAACACAAATGAGCAAAAGCAGTACCGCATAAAAGTAAAATTAGTAAATTATGATAAAAATAATATTAAGTCTATATAAATACATTTAAAAACCTTAAATATTGATATATATGTATATATATAACATTTAAGCAAACTGTCAAAACCTTCGCTATATGTAGATTTCAACAGATATTCGAAAAGAACTTTAATGATATCAAACAGTTATTTAACATGGGAATGCAATGGAAAAAATAAACCTTCAGAAAAACATTTACTCTTTATCGAATAATTTATTCCTTAAGCTTTTACAAGTTGTTAATATTCGTTGTTCTATTGATTGAAAATACAATTTCATGAATTCTTTTAAAATTTGTTACATTTTACTTTTATAACTCACACATTTTCCACTTCATCATTTTGCAGTATTATTGCCCTAAATTCAAAAGTTCTGTTAGTTTAAGTTGCATAGCTCTGTTAGTTTAGATTATATAAATGTGTCTCTGACGTATTTTGTTACAGCCATTAGAAATTAACAAAGTTGTAATAAATTAATAATCAATGTATGGCTGTAATTATGCAGTGTAATACAAAAAATAGACAAATATATACTTTCAAATTCTTGTTAAATAAAATACCGCTTGTGGTACTTTCCATCAAAATACTTTTCTGCGTTTAAAGTTATTTCAATATACTTAACTCCAAAATATGCTACAGAAGATGCGAAAAACCATTTGGCTGCCTTTTTTATATTTCTTCATTATTACAAAAACTTTCACTAAAATCAATTAAGTGCATCGTTTTTGAAGGTATTGATGTCCGATGCATCTTTCTTTAGAGCAACGAATATTCTTATTTTCCCAAAACCCAGGGGGGAAAAAGAATTGACTAGTTTGTAGTTCAATTTTATAACTATTTCAGCCAATAAATCAATTTGCTTTGAAAAAATATACAAAAAAAAAATTCAAAAATAAAGTGAAGCTTATATATTTATTTCAAGATTTTTACGGTACTTTGTAATATGCAAGTTAAAAATATTTTATTAGCTTATCACACGTAAGTTCTTGAAACATAAAATCTTAAGAGCTGCCAAGTTTCAGTTAAGACCTTCTATTATCTGTAAATGTTTTCACTGTCTCTTAAAGTCATTAGTTTCTTAAAAACATTGAACGATAAAAAAAAAAAAAAAATCAAATGCAATTTTTTTTTTTTATAAATTAGTGTTATTTATTTATGTTGAATCTGATTTTATTTTCAACGAATATTTCAAGAATTAAGAATTATGTTACATTTAATTTAATCATAAATTGATCAAAAAATTATGGAGATAAATGATTATAACCAAATTATGCAAATATGTCCACTGACAGCTGACGGAAATTGACACAGTAATAATATCGAAAATAATTACGGAATCTGTTGAAATGGTAAGGAATACCCACATGGCTTTGATTTCATGAAGCAGAGGGAATTTTAAACATCGGCCAAGCTAAAAAATCGCGTATGATTTACAACAACAATTGATAACTAGGATCCGATCACAATTCATAAGTACAAAATACATAAAGCTGCTAGAATGCAAAAAGTGTTTTGATTTACAACAGGACGTATAGGCCAAATGGCCTTAAATAGGTTACATCGCAATGACTTTTATGATCATATTAGCTAATAACTTCAATATATACCATGGGTAAATAGATAAACTCATATATTTATATATTTCCCACTAATTTAAAAGTAATATATTTTCGTACACATTATAGATATAAAACATTGATCTAAGAGAAAAAAAAATAACACCTAACATACAAATCGAAATTTTACACCTACTGATCCATTACCGAAGCAATAACTGCGAATACATATTTTTTAGTGTGCAGTGTTTACTGAGAGAGTTTATGATGATTCTAAACTTTTTAAGTTCTAAATAGTTTTCAGGAGTAATAAATTTAGTCGAGTCTTGAATTCTCGTTGTTTTATTCGTACGGGGACAATCCAATATGTAATTTTGTAACTTTAGCTTGAGCATAAAGTATATGGTAGTGCAGTGTTTCTCAAACTGTGGAGCTCGCCCCCCTAGGGTGGCGTGATAACCCAACGAGGGGGCGTGAGCGTATCGAAAAGTCGAAAATAAAACATTATTTTAAAATATTAATTTGCTGAAAGGAAGCAAAACAAAATACATTCTGACATAGTAAAAAATAAAATACGCCTTTATACTGATATAATATATTTGTAAATGTATCAGTACTGCACACTGTATTTAATTATTTAACAATACCAAGTTAAGAACAAGTTTAATAATTTCCAGTGACCTCATGGGCTTGTCATATATAAAATTATATAAAAAATTAAATTTTTGTCTTGATAATTGTACGGTTTGTAATTAAATTCATATTGTAGATTTATGACAAAGAACATCATTATTAAATTCAATACAGTGTTATTGTTTGTAGGGGGGGGCACGAAGAAAATTATGATTGAAAACTGGGTAGCAAGTATTGAAAGTTTGATAAGCACTGTGGTAGTGACTTGGTCTATTAATTTTAATGTATTTTGCGTTTAAGTTAACACCAGCGGATAATACATAAACACACACATTTATTATTCTCTAGAACAGCAAGACCCTCCGTGGTTCCCAACCTCTAAGTAACTGCTCGAAACTGAACCAGTAGGGTTGCCAGATACAATGTAAAATATATACAATGAAATTCTACAGAGCCAGTCGCAACAAATATAACTTAGAAATTAAATATAGAGAAAACGGGGGGAAAAATCTTGCATGTTGTTGAAAAGAAAAACAATTTTCAGCAAAATTTCAATTTATTTCTATGACCTCCTTGTCCAAAGAGGCCATGTGGGTTCTTAAGGTTGCGGGTTTCTCACCCTTATGATAGAAATACTTGAATTCACATATATCCTCAATTTTCAGTAAAATGAAATAAGGGAGAAACATTGGCATTATTGTCTTAATATTTCATAATAGATTAAGATGAGCATGTTAAAAAACTCTTAAAAATTAAATGAGTATAGCATAGGTAAAATTCTCATCTCTCAAGAGTTCAAAGTGTTAAGATCAATAGATTATTTTTCGAATTACAGAATTTGAAACAGGTTTTGCTTAAGTCCGTTAGATGCATTTATTATCTCTTATATTACTTATTTTCTTTAGAAATATCCTCCCCAAAAGTTATGAAAAATCCCTAGTAATGATGCTCACACAATGCGGTTTTCTACTCCAATTCTAAGCTTTAAAAAAAAAATGTCCTCGGAAAAACTGACTGAAAAGTAAAATAAAAATAAAGCATAATATAGCTAGAATAAGGTACAAACATTTGAAAAAAAAATAGCTATTAGTTGAAAATAGGCCACTTAAAACATTTACTAATATCTATTTTTGGAGATAATGCATGATAAACACTTTTACGAAATATACTAACAAATGTAATACAGCAAACTTCTTATATTTGAAGGAAGTAGAGATATAAAAAAGTCTGTTCCAAATTGAATATATTTTGTTGTTGTTACTAATGCCACCTATTTGACGATGTCAGATCAAGACCCGTGAAATTCATCACGGCAAAGGACTATATATACGCCTGTCGTTAATCGTAGCTTTGAGAAACATACACGTGACAGTACATTTTGGCTCGGTTCCACCCGAATTTTGAGGTAGGACACTCTGAGGGGGGTGGACTTCCCACCTCTCTTTCCCTTCCATCAACCTTACGAGAGGGGGCTCAACGGCTATTTAGAGCAGGGGTGTCCAACACGCGGGCCGTATGTGGCCCGCTAGTACGTAAGTTGCGGCCCACCGACTCTTTTTTAAAAAAAATTAAAAATCAGATTTTTAAAGTTTTTTTCATTTTAAAATTTATTTGAGGGGAAATTTATATATATATATATATATATAAATCTACAATGTATTTGCTTGTTACCTGTTCTTGTTTTAAAATATTTTTTTTTTTTTGATAATAGAAATATCCTTTAGATTAAAATAGGTTTATATTTTATCAAATAGTTACATTTGATTTTACTATAGAAAATTACATTTTAATAAATTTCGAATTGCATTATGCATATCCTTTATTATGGATGGTACATGATTCGTGTATGAGACTTACATTTCTCCTCCTCCTTTTCTGTTTGGAATGCCCAAAAAGCAAGAGGCAGTCAGAGATGTTTCTTAAAGTTTAAAAAAAATATTCAGGATGGTTAAGAGAAAGGGCAATGTATACTTAATCGTTTGCGAATGACAGCACAATCAAATTTCAACAATGAGTAACGAAATATCAATTCAAAAGGAACACCGTAATTTTCAAGAAAATGGCAGCTGTAATATTTTTAACATTATTTGACCATTGCATTATTATATTATATAAACATTATTATATTATTTATGTCTGTATACATGAAAACTAATGAAAAGAGTAATAATAATTCATTCGGTTTTTTAAATTTTTACTCCAATAAATGTTTTTTGTTTCCGAATCTGATATAAAGGTACATATTTTTATGTGCGGCCCGCGAGATTATAATGTTTTTTCCGAAGTGGCCAGCAAGGTCATTTGGTTTGTATACCTCTGATTTAGAGTACCCTCATGCTGCCAAGGCTCTATACATTTTTAGCATCCATGCCTTCTCCGGGATTCAAACCCAGTTCCTACGACACAATAGTCAACGTCGCTATCCACTGGATGGGTGGCCAATTGAATATATAAAAAGCAAAATGGTTTGATTTTAATTTATATCGTACTATGAAGCAATACGAGGGCTATATTGGTGATGGAACTTCTAATTACGAGCCTTGGTCAAGAGAAGAGAACGATATCAGAGCTGATACCCCTCTCCAAACTTCAACACTGGGAGGACTAAATGGGAAAACTTTGAGCTTCACATATTTAACGTGCATCTACTTCTTTACACGGTGGGTCTTCAGTGACACCAGGTTTTGAACCCGCTACTCGATAATACCAGTCACGAGTTCGCGACCTTGCCCATTGGCTACCGAGGCCACTTAAACGCAATGATACAGCACCTCCAAATTAGTATTCTGTTCAATCGACACAATACAAAAGAGTTTTATCCCATTCTTCTAGCATTTATTTAATAAACATCATCTTTAAATATCACAATAGGCATAAAGCTCGAGTGATTATAATATCAGCTTCAGTGTTCATAATTAATTATTTTCTAGATAAAAATCCAAATAAAAAAGCTTTGTAGGCGAGAACGCTTGAATCATAACGATCCATTTATAATATCAGTATTTATTTTTTGTTGCGATGCGAAAAAGGCGAAGTTTATTTTGAAGTTATTCGTTTCAAATTTTGACAGTTACGCAGGTTTTATCTTTATGCGTCCATCCCTCTTTCAGAAGAAACATCGTGTCCACACGAAAGTCAACTCCTTGATCTCTAAACATATCTGAAGAGAAAACAATTGCCTCCAATCAATACTGAAGATGGTCATACCCAGCGGGCGTGTCTCGAGGCGATTTTTTGGTTATAAGGTCAGTGTTTATGGACTTGTCTGTTATGATGGATTGCTCATAGCCTCAGGTGTAAGGGAAAAAAAATGCCCAGACACCACGCCTTCCGATAAGGCACAGAGAAGACATTGATAATATAGTTCCATGAACTCCAGACTTGTGTTACGAATTTTTTTATGTGGTTGAGCTTTTTTACGCGAGAGTATGTTTAAATTGAATGTTCTGCATGTAACAAATTTTAACTGTGTTTATACTTCGTTTGTTTCATACTATCTGTGGTATCGTCTGTTAATGAAGCTAAACGAATTTATTTTGGAAAGCAAACCCATGTGAACTTTGCACAAATTGTTTTCGGTTGTATTTATAGTTTAACAATAATTTATCAGCTTCTTCAAATATATATATATGTACACATTTGAAGAAGGTATATTTACTGCGGAGATAACCTCTTTTACTTTTCACTTTTTAGATTTTACCTTTCAAAGAAATTCTTTATGGATTACATTCAGACCTTGTATTATAAGTATGTATATATATATACGTATGTGTGTGTGCGTGCAGTCGAGCCTCTATTTAACGAAGTCACTAAATCCCAAAAAGAAGGTAAAATTCGTTAAATAGAGATTCATTTCCCAAATGTATTACGTTCTTGGTTCCAGGAAAAAGTTTGTAAAATAGAGGTTCGTAAAATGGAGGTCTGACAGTATATATATATATATATATATGTGTGTGTGTGTGTGTGTGTGTGTGAGTGTATTCCTTGTTAAGTTTTATATCTTTAGTTATTTACTAACACAGTTATACTATAATAATTTCTATTTAGCACTTATTCACTAATTTTTATG
>BMAV01026361.1:100339-119646 GCA_019973955.1 Trichonephila inaurata madagascariensis | reverse complement strand
ATATTTGTTGAAATATACATATTGGATACATACAAATTAGATTGCATGAATATTTGTTTAAATATACATACTGGAGTATAGTTTCAATGGCCTGGATATTTGTTGAAATAGACATATTAGAGACATTTTCAGTTGCCGTGGATATTTGCTGAAATAGACACACTCATTATAAAAATGATTTATAATGTTAATTGTGCATATACAATGCAAATAATCAGGTTTTACTAAAGGTTTGAGGGGTTTTTTTTAAAGATTTTACCTTCAAATATTTTTTTTTCTCTCTGTCTTTCTCTTTTCCATTCCCCCTTCACATTCACATGTAAATAATATCCGACTTCTCTGTAAGTATTTTAATCGAAGGTATATAAATCTGTAATTATAAGGACTTCAAATTTCAAAATAACTGCCTAATGGTAATTAATGAAAAGTAGGAAATTGTTTTGACAATGAAGAAATTATAATAAAAATTAAATTGTAAGGCTGTTTCTTTGCAGATATCTTCATAAAAAACAGAAATTTCAAAAAGATAATTTTTTTAAGGAATATGAAAACGAAAAAATATAGTAAATGGTTTTTTAACGTTCCATCTCTTAATATATCTATTTCTGCAAAAAGAACATTATTTTCAGTTTATATATCGAGCTAAGCATTATTTTTATAAAATCGAATACAATTGAAATATCTTATACATAAGGAAACAAAAGTACCGATTCGGCTTATGAGCGTTCAACAAGATAATTATTCGTGAACACAAAACTGAACTAATGCTCAAAAAAAGTTTTTTTGAAGAGGACATTACTCTGATCCCAGTTCATTTCATACCTAACTGAATAATCCCTCGAACAAATAACTATTTCCACCCAAAGATGTGTAAATGGTGGGTTGGATTTATGGTTGAACGAACGCAACTTTGAGAAAATAAATCTGAACTGTAACATAATACGATGATACCTTTAAAACAACATAACGCCCATAGTGATCAAAATGTAATTACCATTTGCATCTATGTTCAAGACATCCTTATGTCTCAGAATCTCCGCCCTTATGAAGTAAAACTTTCCTGTTGTCATCTAAATTGCATTAGCTGTCGTCTAAAACATCACACCGGAGCGTATTCAAGATTAAAAGCTTCCTTGTTTTCTGACTGATTCCCAAACGAGCGGAAAAAATTACAAGTATGACGTTCCAGAAATTATTGAATTGTTCCGTTCATGCTTCTGAGTCACAACCTTAGGCGGCTCCAGACAACTTTCCAGAAAGGGAACCTGTCCGTGTATTCAAGTCAGAATGTTTGCGTAGTTTATTTATTGTATAACAACTGCGCATTAAATTTTCCGTTTTTTAAAGGAGATATGTATCTTTCTTTGTACCACCCAGGAGATCACACGGAGATAAATTACCTGTCTATATTTTGGTGGTACCTCCTTTATAAATATTCGGGTGTAAGCGTCTGCCTAAGACGGAAAAATAAACTAATATTACACATGTCCAAATTATTAACAATGGTAGAATTCTATGTATATATAATGTAAGCAGTGGCGCACATAAGAGGTTAATGGGGGGGGGATGGGTCTAAACCAGGGGCGTAGCTACCGCCGTATCAATGAAACGGGGCCCTCAAGTTACAGGGGTCCCAACATGTGTAAATACGGTACTACTAAGATGGCTTTCGTTTAAAAAAAGGGCACCTAAAGAGTTTTGTTACAGGACCCACTCAGAACTAGCTACGCCAGTGATCTGGACCCCCATCAACCTTGTTTATTTCTGGATTGATTATAATCTTATGTATATAGTACATAAAATGTAATTAAGTATTTGTTATAATTAATTTATTTTATTAATTGATGCTAATTAATTTTTCAATAATTTATTTTTTTTTATTGTTTTTGTTCCCGATAGTCGTCAAAATCAAAAGAATATGTTTAGGGGCGTATTGGGGTATCATATGAGAATGGTAGACTTTACTCCCTGGCCCCTCCCCCCCTTGAAAAATTCCTGTGAGTGCCACTGAATGTATGTATATATATGTATGTGTAGAAATAATATATATATATATATATATATATATATATATATATATATTTATATATATATATATCAGGTAGAAGCCCAGCTCAGAGTGATAGTGTATTGCTCTTCCACGCCACAGATCCGGGGCTCAATTCCCGACTCGGCCTTTCATTTTTTCAGTGGTTCAATAAATGAGTACTAAGCTTGCTTGGGAACTGAATGAACACTGGGGGTTTCATGCCAGATTGTCCACTTGAACGAAACATCTACACATGCATCCCAGCGCCTAAGCTCACGTAAACTGAGATAGGCACAGTAGACCTTGACCCTCATGGCCTGTTGCGCCACTGAGTTCAGTTCAGTATATATATCAGGGGCTCAGGGGCGTAAAGAGTAATTTTTCATGGAAGGGGATCCTCCTCCCATTTCAGCTCATATCTCGAAGTTAATTTCGAGTTTTATTGCTTATTTTCAAGGTGGAAGGAATGTTTATGTAGGATATGGAATTGTGTGCGAATATTAATTTCCATCTAAAAGATGTATTAAAAAAGTTTTAATTTTACTACAAGTGATCTGTTTAAAAAAAATCTCAGTACACAACAATCCTTATGAAGGGAGAATATATTCCTCTCCATTGCTACGCCACTGAGCTAAAGAGAAATCTCAAATATTTCTCTTTCTCGACAAAGTACTTTGAGTCATGCAGTTATAGCTAAGATAAGATCACTGATTTTAATAAAACTGCAATGCTTCTTATTGATTCTAACATCAATCTTTGCAATATGAGTCTAAGTATAAATATATGGGTCTTATATAAATAAGCGCTTCTATTTATTTTTAATTTTAAGGAAAAATTTCAGGGTTGAATTTTAGACTTAGTTTTACATAATTTAAAATGGAATCGATATAGTCACATTACTAATAAATATGTTTAATACTGGCATTTATAATATGCAGTTAATTTTCTGCTACCTTTTAACTTCCACTTTACGTTGCCAAATTATTACAGTCTGGTGTCGATACCCGTCGGCTTCATATATCTTTTGTAAACGATAGCGGAGGTGAATACATCTGCTGTGAAAAGGGGCGCGTGTTATCCGCGTTTTATCAGTCCCTGCAAGTTCAAAAAGTTTCTTTTTGGCGGTTAGTATCCTGAAAAGATGTATCTGTTAAGCTGGCAGAAAGATTGATGCTCTTTTCGAGACCTCTGCAAGCCGAGTCATAAATTTAAAAGTTAGGGGACTAAAAATGGTAGGGAGGGGAACATAGGCACGGAAAAGGGGATTTTTACCATCCCCTTTGACAGAAGGCAAACAGGCACTTTTGAGAGGGTATCCAAGTTGTTCCGCATACGAGAACCTGGCAGGACAATCTGAAGGTGAAACTAGTACTCTCTGTAGGGAGGGGGGTAGAGGAAGAATAACCACATAGACTCGTAAAGTCAGTAGGGGAGATGGTAATATAGCAAATTTCCTAGGAACAGACTAGTCACTGCAATATCAGCCATAGGGTGAGCTTCACATAAGTTTGATAGCTCAAACTGTTGATCAGATTCGATAGAAATAAAATTAGTATTGTACCTTAATAAGGTATGCACTAGAAGATATTCTTATAGCTCTTCACCAACTGCTAAGTGATCTCATTGCAAGCTGGCTTTATTGTTCTGTTGATTCTCACACAGATAATAGACTACAGACTTGATGGTTCGGAGGTTAGGGGAAGAAGCTTCTTTACAGCAGTTTCTGCTTAGGACTTCCAAGTGGTTTATTGGAATGATCAACACTTCGCCAGACTGAGGGAGGTAAGCAAGGATTCTAACAGTCTTGCTCTTCTGCGTACAGAGAATAAAAAAAAATTACCTATTTTGGTTTTATTTTGTATTCTGTTTCTATAAGAATGGATTTTTTTAATGAAATGGTTTTAAAATAGCACAAAAAATTGATTAAAATGAAACTCAAGCTGTGCATATCGACACAAAATATGTGTGTGCAAACTTTTCAGATAATTAGAAAACCCATTTTGGATCCATTACTTACTTTCATACTATTTGTTTATTTAAAAAGTATTCAATTTTCAAATACTTAAAATGATTTTATTTGAATAAAGAATCTGAAGCCGAAAATTACAGTCAACTATGAGAACTCTAGTCTCTCTCTTTATATTTTTACTAATTTTAATGCTCTCTCTCTCTCTTTCTCTGTGCATCATCTAAAATGAATATATTTTATATTTATTAAGATCTTTGCATGTAGTGAGCATTTTTTTTTTGTGTGTGTGTATTATACACTAAAACCATCTAAACAGAAGTAATTTATTTGTTTTCTTGAACTATCTTATAAAAAATTGTTTTATTTTTAATTTTTATAAAGTTTTAAGCAAAGAAATTTAAAAGAACAGGTTATTTAAAAATAATTCTTTATATATTTTTCATGTATTTTCCCTCTCTATGTAGTTATTATGCTTCATTTGCTAGAAAGAATTTAAAAAACATTTTTTTAAAAAAATATATATATATATATATTTTAAAAACCACAAAAAATTCGTGTTGAGATTTATTAATTAAGACGTATTGCATATGTAAGACAATTATTATAATAAATAAAAGTAATATAAACATAAAATCCGATATAACGTATGTCACGAACAGAAATATACAATAGGATTATATTTAAACTGATTAAGCATTTCTTCTTAACTACTACTACTAATAATAATAAAAATTTTCTAGATTGTATATATAATTAATTTCTTAAAATGCATTGTTATTTGAATCATTTATATTTCTTTAAAATATTAGTGAATTATTTTATCACACTTCCATCATCATACTACTTGACATATTGATATATGCAAATATAATTGCACTTTTATCTTGTTCAGTGGTAGTATTTAAGGAAAAAAAGATAATGCACTTTCTAATTTAATTCATTAAAAAAAAATTCATGACATATGTTCCTTGACAAAGGTATAATTTTTAGTAGCAGGTCAATACTAAGCATCTTTAATGCCTTTAAGATCCCTTAGATTTCTCCCAAGACCTTTTTAGTTATATATTGTTTTATTAAAATGGATTTCTCCAGTAAAATATTGTTATAAGAAAGCCAAGGCATTTAAAAGTGAACAAAAAAAAGCTATAACTTAATATCAGCAACGATTCATAATAATAACATATGCAATTCTTTGGTGACTTCTTTTACTCTCTGTAATAACACATTTTTTATTTAAGAATTCGATCACTTTGAAATGAGACCAAATTCGGTCAAAACATATTTTTTATTTTTTTTACTTTATTGAATAGAGCTATCTTTTAGCTTTTCAAAACATGTTTGTTTTGTTTCTACGTTACCTAGAGGCCAAGTTACAACCAATTTTATAAAATTAGAAAAACCGGAAGTGAGTATTTAAATTGTTCAAAATGTAGTAAGGCAAGTCTGATAATTCAAAATATTATAAATGTATTTCTATAAAACCTTTTGAACCTGATATTTTTATTATTTTCTAGAATATGTTCACAAAAATATTTCTTGTTGATGAATATTTTGGGAGTTATGGCTGTTATTTAAATAATAGTCTCATTAAGAATGTCACATTTTTTATAATATTTACTCAATCAGTTCTAAAATTTTTAAATTTCAATAAAATATTAAAATTTTTGTACATTTTCTTGATAAATATATCTTATTTGTTTTAGTAATACTTTTACTGATATGAGTTTATTATTTTTCTCAAACTGTTTTGAAATTTTTCAAAAAAATATTGCTAAAATTTCACTTGTAACTCTGATTTTTGTAAAATTTAGATTGATTTTTTTAAAATGTTGTTAGTTAAATATTATTATTTATTATAACTTATTCTTAAAAAAGTATTTAGAATGTTTTAGTATGCTATTTTTTTAAAAAAGTACTCCGAACGTGCTCGGATATCTTAAAATGTAATAAGTGTTAGAAATTCAAAAAAATTATTTAGCAGCAAAAGGGGAAAAAAATTGCATGATTCTTTTTTAAAAGAAACTAGGAAGTTTAATAACATCTGATGCATCATTTACCATGAGTAAAATACATGACTCTGTAAGACTAAATTAAATAAAAGTACAAAGATGTATATTACAATTGAATGTGAGGTAACATCTACATGTAAATATTTTTTATTCATATTACCTCGGTGCAAAATTCTATGTGCATGTTTTTTAGTATCTTCTTAAGGTTGATTTTTGAATAAAACAGAAAAATTATACTTTTGTATTTTTACACTTTGAAGCCAAATGACCAATGATTCCTTCACTTGAGACTAATACCATCTAAGTAATAAAACAAGAAAAACATACATCGGCAAGTCTGCCAAACTTGAAAATTACACAGAAGTTGAGTTAAAGATAGGAAATGTCATGGAATACTTCGAATCAAATAGCCATGAAGCATGCAATTTGTTCTTGGATAATATCAATCATTGCACATCAAATATCGGCCATTTCCTGCTTTCATTTCTTTTACTTTATAACATTTCCGGTTATACCTCCCACTTACATAAAACATAAAATAAACAAAAATGTATCGTTAAGGGAAGGAAAAATGATTTACTTGCAGTTGCATTAAGCCATCCGTAGCAAAAACGATATGACACCAAAAATTCTAGTTATGTTTTTGTGTTGTTTTCTCGTTCTCACTTCAGCCTTTTTAAAACTTAGTTAGATATGCTTCATCAAAAATGCGAGATTACAAACGCAACCAATGGAAACTAAATTTCAAATAACTAAAAATAATAATTATTATACCAAAAGCACTTTTTTTTAAAAAAATTTATTTTTTATGTGTCCTTTGGTTAGAGATTTAGACTCTCATGGGTTGGCTAATATCAGTATACATATATTTCATTATTTACTTTTAAGTGGGTTTTCCTGTTGAACTAATGATTACAGAAATAGAAAATTTTAGTTTTGTAAGGTTTTCTCGATTTTCATTAAATAAGGTTTTTACTTAGACACCAAAACTTAAATAGAATCCTAATACAAATGGATAAAAAAATCCTTAATAGAATTCTAAGTAGAAAAAGAATCCTATACGATTGTATGCATCACATTGTCAGTTTTGTATGCATTTTTCATTCTCTTTTCGGTAATATTTTCTTCAACAGTATTGATCTTTATGCACCTCTCTTTAAATGTCTTCCGAAAAGCTATCTCTACTTCTTCTCTATAATTTCTGTATTCTTAAATATTTTCAAAGCAGTTTGAATATTTTCCGCTAGTATTTCGCTGTTCTTGAAGCATGTTAATATTAACACAAGTTTTTATGCAAGTATAGATACAGACCAAGGGTTCCCAAACTTTTTCCAACATCGAACCTTTTTAAAAAATAATTTTCTCTTCACAGACCCCCTCTTACCTTTTGCTTTATAATATACAGTACATAATATAACCATAATACTAATGATTTCATTTAAAAAAAATTTAAGATAATTTAACTAAGAATATGGACTGGAAAATCAGAAAAAAGTGGCATATAAATTTGTTTTATAATATTCCATTTTAGGTGTGTGTATCGCACCTCCCTATGCAATACCGTATTGTATTTATGCATATTAAAATGAACATTATTATCTAATAATTATAATTCTTAAAAATTAAATAAAACTTTAAAATAGAAAAAAAAATGTTATGACCCCATTGTATTATAGAGACTAATTTTATATTATTTTCGTCTTCGTATTTTTTAGAATGTACCTCCCTAAGCAATACCGTATTGTACTTATGCATATTAAAATGAACATTATTATCTAATAATTATAATTCTTAAAAATTAAATAAAATTTTAAAACAGAAAAAAATGGTATGACCCCATTGTATTATAGACTATTTTTATACTATTTTCGTCTTCGTATTTTTTTAGAATGTACCCCCCTCCACTCTCTGATAGAGACGTCTGTGTACACCACTGCCAGCAAACATTTACTTTAACTTGCCTTTATTTGTAGAAATATACTGATTACAATTATTCTCTATTTTTATGGTTGAGAGCATATTATAAATATTTTGCGTTTACTGATTAAAAAACTGCGAACAATTCCAATAATTGGAAATAAAATTAAACAGAAAAGTAATAAGGCACAAATTTTGGCTGATATAAACGAAGAAAAATTTTAATAAAATTGATGCTATTCAATAAGAATTAATTTTTATATAACATATAGCTATACATTGCAGATTTATTATTCGAGACAATACTATGTATTTAAATAATTTGTGATGCATTTTTAACACCTTAAGTTCAAATGTTCTTAAATAATTTGAAACACTTTATAAATTGAAGAATTTGTTGGAATCTTTTTTTTTATTATGGTAATTTCAAACAAGATTTTAAATTTCGTGAAGCAGTGGCCAATTCAGGCAGAAATTAAAATTTTAAACATATTTCAGGTGTAGAAAAATTTTATACACAAGAAAGTCTGTAAAATTTTTCTTACTTGTCATCCACTTATAGAAACCAAACCACGAGTAAAATATTAGGCAATTTAGAGCAGTTTTGAGCAACCATTCTAAGTTTTACAACACATGTGACCATTTGCAGTTTTTAGCATTTTTTAGGCTTCCATAATTCTCCAATCAAAGATCCAAACATTTTTAACATTTAAATCTATTGAGTATTTACGTAGAAAAATAGTTTAAATATCCATTCGAAAAAAATTTTATTTTCATATTTATGAGAAAGTTTCTGCGTTACATTATATTATGTTTCCTTCACATGGACAATGGACGAAATGTAAATTCTATTAGTTAGTTTCTGAAATTCTGGGGCAAAAAAAAGGTTCGACAAATTGAGCTACGGCGCAATTCGTTTCTAATGGATTCAGTTTCAGAAATCAAATTAGCTGCATGGTCGGAAAGAGCTGAAGAAAGTGAATTGTCGCTTCCCTGCACGAAACTCATTCTTTTCCTCCTTGGGATTTGATTAAGAATCGGTGTAGTTTTCTAAGGGCTCGCATTTTCAATTCATCTAGTCAAACAAATCTATATGTTTTTACATTCAGTTAGGAATTTTCTAAACACACACACATATACATACATACATATATATATATGTATATATACGCGTATGGTATAATATTATATAATATCCACAACATGATTGCGGCTGGTAAAAAAGGAAGACATACTTTTTCAATGAAACATTTTATTTTACCGTAGCTCAGGAAGCTAGAAGCAACATGGCATAAGACAACATGAACATTTACGACAAAAAAAAAAGCAGCAACTGACTGCCCTCTGATACTTCAGGTGGTGTACTCAATTCCCTTTTTCAGTTCTGTGAACCCCTTTTCAGAAAGAACATTCTATAAGTTTCCATGTCACTTCGTTGGTTGAAAGTAGGTATGATGTCATTCAGTAATATCATTAAGGGAAAAGTTCTGACTCCTGCCAGTTGAGAGCCAATTGAGGTTTAGATTTTTGAAAATACAGTTGGACCTCTATATTACGAAGTCGCTAAATCCCTAAAAAAGTTCGTTGTACGAAAAATTCGTTATATACAGGTTCATCTTTTAATATACTTTATAAACCACTTAAAACAAACTTTAAATTCATAAACACTATATATTAAATAAGAGTAGTTATTCACACCATATTTTAAATTAATATATGTTTATTTTATACGTCTTACTCATCAAAAAAAGGAAGAAAAACTGCAAGGAAAACAAGAAAAAAGAATGTCGTAGAATTCATTGTATTTTCAATATTAAGAAAATTATTTTATACTAAAATTAATGAATTTTAAGGACATTTTATAATTTAAAGCATGCAAGTAATATTAAACTTACATTATTTTATAATTAGAACACGGGGACACGAGACAACTCCACTGAGGGTGAAAGAGGATATCGAAGGTGTTTCTAGAGAACTGGGCAATAGGGGTTAAAGGTTGCACTTCCTGGATGAAACGTTCAGAACTCTATGGCTCTCGGCGAGTTAGGATCTAATAAAACCAGTTCAAGATTTACGACCACCATAAAATGTATTAAAGAGAGAATAACTTGAAATTTTTTCAGAAATACTTTAATCAAGGGAAAACAAAAATTGAATCACAAAAGAAAAAGTTCGTTATAAAGAAAATGAACTTCGCTATAGAGAGGTTATTTTATGAAGAAAATCGTGAAAAGTTCCAGAAAAAAGTTCGTTATATAGAAAAATTCGCAATATAGAGGTTCGTTATATAGAGGTTCGACTGTATTAACAAATCTAAAAATATTTAAGACAAATGATATCGTTAATTCAACTGAAAACCTTTACACACACACACACACACATATATATATATATATATATTAAAAAAATAAATAATTGAATATTTTGGTGTGTAATTTATAAGTAAGCCGAATGTCTTTTAATCCTTAATCCTGTCTCTGAATATTTACATTTAATTAAAACATTTTATGTAAAAGATGTGTACCTCACATTTAAAATAATTATGTGTTTCATATAATAGATAAAATTTTATACATAAAATTTATTTTCTCTATAGATATTCAGTTTTACTACTTTTATTTAATAATTTACCGTAAAATCCAGCGTATAGCCTGTACTTATACTTTCAAGTTTTATTTTTTGATTTTTAGATATATTTGCCGTATAACGCGAAGTCACTCCTTTTTACAAAGATTCCTGAAATGTACATGTGCAATGTTCTTATATTTTGAAGTCATTTTTTTTTAATTCAAGGTATTATCCCAAAAGCCTTAGAAGAAAATAGTATACACTCCTAGAACCCTTTAATTTCTTTTCTTTTCTTCCCTTTTTCTTTTCGTAAGGAATGTCATTTATATATTTAAATAAACATACTTCTGTATATGTAGAAGTAAATGCTAAGAATTTATGATCCTCTCTTTTCTTTATTTTTAAAACTCAGTTTCATACCCGGCGAATAACGCGCACCCGTAAATTTTAATCCTATTTTTTGTGATAAAAGTGAGCGTTATACGCCGTATTTTACGGTATATTTCAGTAATCTTGAAGCTTAGAACATATTAGACCATTATCTATATTGCTATCGAATATAAAAGCTAAAAACTGATTATTTGTAACAAATTACTACTAAGAGTATATATAATATTCATTAAAAAGTAGATAAAAAGGGCGAAAATTTAGTATATGTAATCTATTTTTCTAAGCCAACTTTAAAACAAGAGACAAACAATTTCAATCATGAATATTAATATTTTGCCTCTTGGTAGCAAAAAAAGGGATTTCAAGTAATAGATAATTTCTATATTTATTCTAAAATAGTTAATTGTTTTCTATCTACAGCTTAAAAAATTGAATAAAAAATCCAAGTGAATCAATTAAATGCAGCATTGCAAAGTTAGCATCGTGAATTCTAGAGAGCCTCAGCAATAAACTCTCCGTAAACTTATATATATAATCCTATAAATGATATTTTAATTATATAAAGTAATTGAAGGACTTTGACAGCAATTCATAAAGGTAAAAAAATTAAATTATTTTACCTTTATCCCCTCGTGAAAGGAATTTTAATTTTTTTTATAACAAAAAAAATTTCATTTCATAGCGCTGCTATTTACCATTGTAGAAGATTAAGTAAATTAAAATTTTTACACCAAATACTTCTTTTTTATTACTCAGCACTTTTATTAAGTTCGTAGACAAATTCAATAGGAAGTAAATACTTTTCTTGCAACAAATATTCTACTTCTTACAAAGAGTAAAAAAAAATTTTTTTTTTCGAAGAACGAAGAAAAGAACTACTTTTAGTTGTTGACATGAAGTCTAGGACTTTTCGATCGTCATTAATCATCGCGGTCTTCAAATTTTTTTTCACAGTAAAGCCAAAAATTTAATTACCATATTCCTTTTTCCTGTCGGGAGACGGTACTTCAAAGGGGATGAAGATCAAAAACCGAGAAAGTGATATCAAGGCTATGTGAGTTTCAAAGAGAAGATCTGCTTCACTAGGGCTCATATCTACTGCATATGCTTTTAAAATGAAATTCTCATCACTCTGTATTTATGACAGATAACTTCTAAGGTTACAGAATTTCTTCATCCAACTAAGTTATATTTCCACTGATTTGTAAATTTTTTCTTACTTATTTTTTCTAAAAGAATGTAAGGGTTTGGAAAATATTTTCTTAATGACTGCAGCAGGATTATCATCTTAAAGCGATAGAGCGGAACATTTTAATAAAGTGTGTTATGTTTAGAATTATAGAGAAGAGTGTGTGAAAAATTTTATCACCCAGCTTCAAGAAATAAGGGCTTCGTTTTATTATTGTTTAGCCATTTATCTTAGTTCAGATAATTCAAATAAATAAATAAAATAGCTTATAATTACAGTGATACTCCCGAAGTTACGCAATAGGTGGGACTCAGTAGCACACACAAAAATTTTTCAAGGGGGGTGTCCAGGGTCGAAAGTCCACCATTTTGGTATCATGCTTCAATACGCCACCCAACATATTCTTTTGAATTTGTCGATTTTCGGGAACAAAAACAATGTAAAATTAATTATTGAATAAATAATTAGCATTAATTATTAATAACAAATACATAATTAAATTTTAAGTAATTTATACATGGGATTATAACCAATCGAAAAAAAATCAAGGGCTATGGGGAGGGGGGTGTCCGGACCCCTAGGACACCCCCCTTGTGTGCGCCACTGGTGGGACTGAATCAGTGGTATAACGTACACCTTCGCAATCCCAGCATTGCGGGCGGGCCCAGAATCTAGGGGGCCCAAAGTCTGACTTACACCAAGTATGTATTTAACAAATTGGGGCCCAAAACTTGGCTTCGCAGGGAGGCTCTAATATTCTCCTTTATGCCACTGGACTGAGTGATAACCACGTTAGTCGAATTCGTGTAAATCGGGGGGTAATTTCGTAAATAAACTGATACAAATTATTTTTAGTTGGGATCGGAGATGAAAGAAAATAATAATTAAAAAAAAAAATGTATAATAATATCTTAGAATACACAAATACAAAATCGCTAACCGAAGTTATTTTGATATAGAAGGTTTCATAAAATCTAACAGAGTAATCTGCAGAGATTTGTATTTTTTCCCGCAAAATTCCCTCATAGCATACTAATAATTTTGTTTATTTCTTGTTTAGTTGAAAAATATGCTCTTCTGAGGAATATGCGATTCTGAGATTTGTATTTTTTCCCGCAAAATTTCCTCGTAGCATACTAATAATTTTTTTTTATTTCTTGTTTAGTTGAAAAATATGCTCTTCCTTGGAGTCTATGTTTTCAAGAGTTTGTAATCCTTTTTCAATTAATCTGAGTCCTTCTGTCAAGAGAGAGTTCCCAACCATCACTCTATCTTCTAATTGAGCTGGGTCTAAAGACTCAAGTTCTTGAATGTCTTGCTCTTGCTCATTCATTTCTATGAGCTCATCAATTGTCAACTCCTGATTGTAGGAATCTAGCAGTTCTTGAAAATCGTCACTGTTCACTTCTAAATTTATTTGCTTGGCAAGACTGACAACTTTTTCAATCACATTATGATTTTCAACAGGCTTTGGCACTGATTCCGTTTCAGTGATGGGGAGGAAAAAGAAAAAAGAAAAAGACACACATTGAAGAAATTTAAAAATCGAGTAACTCCGGATTCCGTAGGTCGGGGTAACGTAAGTCGAGGTAGTACTGTATAATAAATTGTTGATTCCAATTAAAGAAATTTTAATCATCTAATATACGTTCAAATTTAAAATTTACATTGCACAATTATGAACCGATTAACTGTTATAAGAAGGAATTGCGTTAAATGTTATAGATACGAGGCGAGAATTATTACTGATCTTTTTAAAACTTCCAAAGGGTTAAATTCATTACGGTCATATGATAACGGAAATAACATTTTCTCCATTGAACTCAAAACTGGCATTAGATTTGTTCATATTGTTTTACTTGCAAAATTTAAACAAAGTTTCAAATTTGATAATTTAGTAATGATATGTGATCAAATATTAAGATTCTTCAAAAATTTATAAAAAATTGTATTATATGTGTATTTTTTTAATCAAGTTATTTATTTGTCCACGTTCCTTATTGCTTACAAAATAAAATTCTTATTTAAAATTTAAAATTTCTATCTCTTAATTTAAGAGAAAGTTTCTGCAAAACGCAAAAGTTGGCAAAAGTGAAGCGTTGGCTAGAAACACGCGATTACATTTATCATGTGATTTCGACATCACGAGAATTTATGAGCTACAGTCGAACCTCCATTTTACGAAACCTCTACTTTGCGAACTTTTTCGTGGAACCATTTCACGATTTTCTTCATAAAATAACCTCCCAATAGCGAAGTGCATTTTCTATATAACGAACTTTTTCTCTGGTGATTAAATTTTTTTCTCCCTATTTTTGAAGTATTTCTGGACATTTCAAGTAGTTCTGTCTTTTAAAACATTTGATGGTGGTCATAAATCTTGAACTGGTTTTATTAAGTGCCTAACTCTCTGAAGACAATAGAATTCTGGGCGTTTCAACCAATAAGTGCAACCTTTAACCCCCGTTATCCAGTATACTAGAAACATCTTTGATATCTCCTTTCACCCTTAGTGGAGTTATCTCATGTGCCCGTGTCTTTGAACTATTCTTCATTCATTTGTAGTGTTGATCCGTCGCACTGGTAACTTCTTTTCTTGTAGCTCTAAAATGTCAAACCGTAAGAGCTTGAGCATCAAAGAAAAAAAATTAATTTTTCAGGTAGTGGATAAAGGCGTCAAGAAACTTTCCTTGCAGTTTTCCTTTCTCTCTCTCTCTCTTTTTTTTTTTTTTTTTTTGACAGGTAAGATATATAAAATGAATAGATATTAATTTACAAAAAGGTGTGCATAATTATTTTTTTATTATGTATTGTTTATGAATTTAAAATTTGTTTTATGTAGCTTATAAAGAAAAATGAAAGATAACCTCTATATAACGAATTTTCCATATAACGAACTTTTTTTCTCGGGATTTAGTGACTTCATTACATAGAGGTCCGACTGCAGCTTATTGGAAGCATGTGACTAATGACGTCACTTGAATTAAGCCCATTGAGGCACCATATATTACATAGCCTATACTTTGAAATTCCAATTTAGCTCTTCACTTTAAGAAACAACTTAGCTTTAATAGGCTCGTCCATTGTGTTGGTCAATTCCAAGATTGATTCATTGATTTTTTTTTATATCTATCGATTTTGTAGTCGTTCGAGAATATCTCAGCTGTGGCACACTACTCTCCAAAATTCCACACATACTACACTAACGTGATGGCCTTGAGTCCAGACAGGTTTAAAGTTAATAAGTGACGGTTTCTCGCTGCATCTGTACTCAAACCCATGAATCAGCAATAACAACTTCTGGCCACAAGTTTGCAATCATAATCACTTGCCTACAGCAACAATAGGTTTAGTAGTTGCAGCCCAAAGGACCGGCCGGTATCCACTTTGCGATGGATACTGGCCCACGTAGACATCTTCGCCAATGCAGGTTGATAACCTTGCCAAGGAGGCCCAAAATTCCCCTCAACTTTCCAATAGCCTTACCCTTGCTGATGCTGATGCAATAGCCAGACGTAAACTCACCTCCCATCCAGAGTTAAGAAGCACTTCATTCTAGATCTTAATTGTAACCACGTAATTTCAAATGCTATTGCCAGACTATGTACAAGACACTTTGAATGGATGAAAATATCCCCTGGTGGCCAAAAAAGTTACAATACTTGTGTCCTCACTTTTCTGACATTCAACTTTCTCCTAATCATATTTGTAACTGTCCTTCTAGATTGGCTAAACTCCACAACATAGACCTAAGCCCCGCGGACTATCAATTATTCCCCAAAGGTCGTCGACATAGCAAGGGCCGTTTTGGACACCCTCGGTGCCATTTCATTTCTCAGCTCTGCATAGACAAGTCACAACAATAGGTTTTAGATATTTAAATGAATATTTGAATAACACACTATTAAAATATTCGAAAGTGTGTGAATAATTTTTATTATTAAAAAACATTATTGTATATTTTACTCTCGCAGAATATGATAAAATTAATTTCTTTAGAAATATATTAGCAATAAAGAAACATTTATAGGGTAATATTATTGATACGGATAGCTAAGTGAAGCCTAGAACCCCTAACAAATTAAAAGCGATTATTCTTTGTTACATATTATCTTACCTATCTTAATTGTAAAGCACTTAGGATCACCCTGAATATGTGCACAATTAGGGAAAGGAAATTAACATAATTGATACAGTTCTGCAAAAATATTGTTTTTTCATTTTTCGAAGATAACTACTTGTACTTGCGAGTATCAATATTATTTATTGTAATTTCTAATAATATAACTGCATTTACAGGAAAGATATATTATAAATAGTTTATCTATTTTCAGTAATACTACAAATTAAACGCAGTGTGCATATTTGGAGAACCCTTTTATAACTTTATTTTCATATAAAACTCACTTATTTTAAAAATACAAGTAAATTGATTAGTAAGTTAGGTGATCCTTATGTGTAAAATAATATTAACTATTTTCAAGCAGAGTTCATTTTTCTTCGAGAATTTACAAAGCCAATAAAAAAAGCAAAACTATTTATTTCTTAATTCTATCGTCTCCCTTGACAAGTAGCTTGAATAAAAATAAATTCGATGCCGAATAAAGTAATAAATCGAAATTGTACGTCGAAATCTATGACGATAAAATAGAATGTCGTTTTCTTGGACCTTCTCATTGTCAATCTGTCAGTGGATGTCGTCAAAAGAAGAAAAATGCCGTCCGATGTTTCTCCTCTCGTTGATGTAAACGTCACCAACCGAATATCCCGAAGCAACATCCGTAAGGGTTGCTATCAGTCCGTTTTGCCCCAGTGATCAGGGGATGGGAGAGGACTCTTCCGGGAAATCAACCCTCAGGATAGAGGGAATCCGGAGAAGAACAAAACGGGATTATTCTGTACTGCAAAGAAAGACATCCAAACTGAGATTCTATTTCGAAAACTTTCGCCAACTGTTTGAGAGAGAAGGAGAACGCTTTTTATATATTCTTTTCAAGTGATTTCGGCTGTCAGGAAAAAGAGTGTAATGGTGATTGTGAGAAGAGTTTCTAACGTTTAATTCTACTTTTGTTGTTTCTAGCATTAAGTCAACGGAAAATTTCACTAATGCATACGAAATTGGCAAAGAAAAAGGCTTATGATAGTTTTAAACTTTAGTAAAGTTCAATGTGTTTTGGAGGGAATCTACGTAATTTATGTTAAATTTACTTTTTGTTTATTTGTCTGTGGATATATCTTTGTCAGTATCAGTCAGTACTCACTATCGTATGCTAAAAAGGAACCAGTATGTTACTAATACGATTATAATTACTTTTTAACATTTCTATCTTATCCTAACGTTATTTTCTATTCCTTGCAGCCCAGGGGTATAGGTAAATATAGGGGAAAGTGGGCTGGCCTTAAAGCTACGTTTAACCCTATAATCTTAATTCCTAAGGCTAAAATTTAGTTCTATTACACTACTGAGGCTATCTTATTATTTTTTTTCACCGATACTTTCTTTTTATACTCTATTTATTTATTTTCCTGAAATAGTTACACGGATCTTCTTTTCTCAAAAAGATGTTCTTATTTTACATAGTTGCAGAAAGTAGATGAAATGGAATGGTTCTATGCATAAAATCTTTAATGTAAAACTCAGAAGCTCCAATGACTTGAATATATATATCAAAGATTTTTCAACATTTGTTGTGAATCAAATGAAATTAAAATGAAGGGAAGGGGTATTCACAGGAAACCGAAAACGAAGATCTATTAATTCACAAAGTGTATTTAATTTACACTCCTTTCGTATATCTTGTTTTAATTTTGTACAACTGTTTATAATTTACCTTTATTTTTTTTCCCAAATCCTTAAATAGAATAAAAGTGTTAAAACGTATTGTGATAAATGTTTTGAGCAGAAATAATATTTAGAAAGTAATTAATAATTAGTGTTTTTTTTATTTCACATAATTTTGACTCGAAATACATCTTTAATTTTGTATTCAAAAATTTAGAAATGTAAAATAAAAAAAGCGTTTTATTTTCTCTAATATTCTAAAAATGTAAATAGTTTATGAGAGAGGTGATTAGTTTAATTAGTTTCGTAACTGTCAAAAGTAGCAATATAATAAAAAACAAATTTGTACATATTTAATCTCAAATGAAGAAAGCAATTTTAATAATTTAAAATTTATATTTAAAACTTATCATGAGCAAACCAGCATTAAGTTAGTTCCTCACAATTTTAAAGTTTTTATAAATTACATGCTTTTATAAGAGTAGGAAATTATGAAGATATATATAAAAAAATTATATAAATTTGCAATTTTAGTATTATAGAGAGTATCTTAAGGCATAACCACACACATTGAGTAGAAATAAAAATCTCAAACATTAATTTAGAACCTTATTTTTGTTTAATTAATGACAACTGTATCTTTATGTATTTATTCTATACAAATAATGAGCAGCTTTGCAATCCAGTCAAAATTTGGGCAAAGTAAAAAAGATTTCAGCAAAATAAAATGAAATAAATTAGGATGATGTGTATATTTGATTTGAATTTGAGGAATATTTCTACTTTAAATATAATTCTTTCGATTTTTAAAAGTATCTGAAAAAGGGAATTAAATCTGTGACAAGGCCTTTGTTTTTATTAATGTGTAACATCTTTCCTCTCGGTTGCTGGTTTTTGTGGGAATGATTTCGTGAAAAGGGACGGATGTGTGTAACAGGATGTGACGTAAGAGCGCACTACTTGATTTGACCAATGAGAGTGCGCGGCTGTGTCTTTTCGCTACCCTCGCATGGGGGTCCAACTCTAGTAGCCATCAAGCACTCGAATTGCTTGACTCTAAATCCGTTAGTCACGATATTGGGGGACATAAGTGCGGCAGAATGCTTATTTGAAAATGGACAAACAGTGATTTCGGTGGTCGTATACATTTCTTCGAATCAAACGGTTAAAAAAATTTAAAGATTTCCTGTATTTTAAACTTTTACTATATAACGAAGGCGGTTCTGCTCTTTTAAAAAAATTATCACTCGCTTCTCCTGATTTTGAGTGGTGATTTTAACTTTTTCAGTTTGCCAAAAGCTGAGCCACTCATAGCTTTTATGAATGATGAACTCAAGCTCGAAATGAACACAAATTAGAATGTTTCGACTGCTAACAGTGGTGCTGTTATTGACGCTGCTTTTCAACGGTTTTTAAATACTTTGAAATCACAAGTATATGTGTCATGTTTTAGT
>BMAV01026361.1:80350-99939 GCA_019973955.1 Trichonephila inaurata madagascariensis | reverse complement strand
ATGGAAAAAATTCTTTTGACATTAACAGAATATTAATAAAAAAAATAATAATAAATAAGCATTTTAAATACTTGAAATACTTTTAAGAAATTTTACTGAGATTTTGAATACTTATATGTCATTCTCATAGACCTGCTATCAAATCTTATAAACACAAATAAATATCTATTTAAAAGTTTAAATTACACAATTAAAATGTTATTATATAGCATGTATTAATTTTTTTATACTTAATTAGATATTTAACTTTAATTTTTGTATGCTAATTACAAAAAAAAACTTTAAGAAAAAATATAAACTCATTTTAATTTGTTTATCTACTTTTATAATATTCTGAAATGAATGTCATTACAAGCACACACAAAAGTAATTATATTTGTATAGCTTTTTTAGTAGTTGATAAAGCAGTTGAGATGTTAAAACATTTTAATTTATTTCTGTAAATAAATTATCCTCTTACAATTTTCTAGCAGAATGAGTTTTCTTTCTTCCATTTTGTAATTGAAACTGTAAGGAAATTATATTTATTTAATAAAGTTCACTAGTATAGTTTAAATATAATTTTGTATAATATTACGTTTAAAGTTTTTGGAATTTAGAAATTCATATTTCAATTTATAGAACAAACTCAGTAAACACAATTCTCAGCAAATTTATAACAAATGTTATATACGATTGTAACAGAAAATATACTTTTCTTTTTTAAAGATAAATATTATAATAAGAACATTTTTATTAAAATGTATGCATTAAACAACAGTGGTGCACACAGGAAAAGGGGGGGTCCACGGTCTGCCCCTTTCATAGCCCTCGAATTTTTTTCAATTGATGATAATCCTATGCATATACATAGAATTATCATTTTATCAGAATGTAAAGTTTAACTAAGCATTTGATATTAACAGTTTATTCTGTTAATTAATGCTAATTATTAATTCAATAATTTTATTTTTTACAGGTTTTTTGTTCCCAAAATCGACACAATCAAAAGAATATGTTTGGCAGTGTTGAGGTATGATAAGAGAATGGTGAACTTCCCCCTCCCCCCTTGAAAAGTTTTTGTGTGTGTGCCACTGTTAAACAATTATATCTAGTAAAATATTTGCAATGGTGATAATTCATAAAGTATATTCTTAATTCTTATTCAATTCATTAAATAGCAATTAATCATAAGCAAACTTTTAAAATGCTATTAAAATCTTTATAAAACTATATTTACTGAAACATTTAATCACACACACAGTATTTAAAACTGACCCCGATTGGATACCTATGTGTTAAATGAATTTAAACACTTTTAAGAAATTAAGCAAGTTTTATATTTAAAAAAAAAACTTTATGTTTTAATGCGCGATGAGTAATCATAATGGAATACAAATAACTTGGATTTTTAAGTATTTAATGAGGTTATGAAAAATTACTTTTATAAGATTATTCTCTTCTTAAACATGTATTCTAAGCTATAAACATTCATTTACATATCTTTTCATTCTAAATTACTTGTCTTTCTTAAGTCCTTTACGCATGTTCATTAAAATCTTCATTTCTGTTATTAAGTAGTATGTTATTCAACGTTTAAACATGGTGGGATGAAGTGTTTTTTTAAACACAACAAAGCGATTTCAATGTCTTAAAAATTATCTGGTAACATAGGTTTATAATTCAGAATATCAAGCATTTTTCCATGTGAACTCTTCTTTTCTAAAATTTATAACTATGTACACAAATCAAATAAAGGGCATGAAACAATCTCAAGATTATTTACCGAGATAAATGTAATTAAAATTATGCAGGATAATCGAAAATACATTATAATTTTTGTAAACAAGCTCTGAATGAGTGAGTTTTTGCTTAAATCCATTACGTTTCCATTTAATTCATCAATAGATTTAAAAATCTCAAGCGTTCATATGCCTTTTGTACACATGACGGAAAAAATCCACATCCGTTAATGAAGTAAAACTACGCTGTAACACAGAAAATTTCAGAACATTGAGAAAGAAATTTCTTTAGACGACGTTTAAAGTTCATTACTGCATAGATAATTATACTACTTTTTAGTTCTCTATTCCCAGATTACCTAATTTAAAGCTTAAGGGTCTTTTGTGTTATAGTAAACTTGATTTTTACTTTAGTTTTTCAGCATTGATGAACGCGAAAATAAGACATGCAACTGTTCGCCGATTGAGAACGTGTTGTTTAAAAAGAACCAATTAGGTCCGAGGATTCCAACTGAAGTTACGAATAGTAAATAAAATTCTGTTTAAAAGGATTCGTTGTCAAGAAAAAACCACTGCAATTCTCATTGTCCGTGTACGCTTAAAGACTTTAAATTGTCACGCTTTCACTCTGGTCTCCTTTCTCTTAATTTGTTTAGAAGAGTAAAACTTCGCTAATTTTAATTAAGTTCTTTCAGTAATTACATGGGTGTGAAAGAAAGCGGGGAAAGCGCCTATATTTAAAATTTTTTCCAATGAAATTTCCTTCGATTTTTCCTCCAAATGCTTTTAGAAACTTTTATACTCTTCTGCTATTGTTCCCTTTCTTTGTAGGGTCTGGTCGGGAAGAATCTGTGGGGAATTCCTTAGTTATAAGCGAAAGAAATGCTTAAAATATACAGTTTCGCAGACTTTTTGTACGCTTTTTCCCTTTTTTTTATCCGATGGGTAATGAAAGCTTTTTGGTAACAGTCAAGTAGGGAAATACTTTCCCCCTTTTTTTTACTCCTTATTATTGTGCAGTCACCCTTTCAGTAATCGTTGCGGATAAATGTGAAGTTTCGTAGCCATTATCCAAAGTTTTATTTCTAAAAATATTTTTTGTGACTAAAAAAAAAGTTAAAAATTTGAATCCTAAATGCAATAAACTTTTTCCAGTTTTGGTTTATTGAATGTGAAATGATTAATATGTATTCAAATCCACGACTCCCGATTTTTTTTTAAAGATATACATAACAATAAGAAATATTGTATTAAGAAATATCGATTCCATGAATGAATATGTGAGCAGTATTTTCTATGACAGTCAAAAGTTCGTTGCGTGTCTAAAAATTACGAAAAAACTGTTCGCTTAGGAGAAAGAAAATATAAACTTCCTAAAATTTATTTTAGTTAGCTTATTTTAAATCATAAATATATCTGCTCAAAGACGTATTTTGGTTTATTATACTCATTATTGTAATTCATCTTCAAACATGATCATATAAAAATTAACCAATGCTTTGATAAAAAGACAATTTAAAAACTTATTTAGAAACAGCGAATGTTTTGTTAAAAATTTAGATTATTTGTTACAGATACTCAAGAATTTTAAAAGGAGAGAAATTAGTCTATTTTAAAACTAATTACTAAAACTAATTTTTCAAAATGAGTCTCTACGAATTATCTTATAAATTCTAATAAATGTCGAAAATTCATAAATCTGAGAATAAAACAAACATCTTGAAAATAAAGAAACAAGGGATTTAATTACTAATAACAGCAAGAACAATTAATTTACACAATCAGACCTTCCCTAAGTGGCAGTTGAGAAATAAGTGGTAGAGGCAGTTTACGTTTGTGTACAAAAGGTCATATCCTCATTATAAATTTATAGTTCGTATTACTATTCCCTCTCATCTTACGAGGAAAAAACAAATTCGTGAGGTATATGATATTATTACCTTGAAATCAGGTCTTTAATTGTAACATTGTATTCTTCGTTTTATTAACATTTAACATTTAGTTAATAATTGGATGAGAAAAAAAATTATTTCAAAATCTATTTCTTTCTCAAAAAAAAAAAAAATTAAAAAGAGAATTATTTGGTTTATTATTATTATTATTATTATTTATTGATTATTTCAAGCATTAAAACTTCTAAGCAGTTGTACAATTTTCTAAGATATTCCTTTTGTTTTTATATTTTATTTTATACGCATTGGTCAAACTTGGAATAATCTATTAAATTATTAAAAAAGCGTAAAAAAACCCTACAGTTATTAAATAAATTAACTCGTTATTACGAAATAAACTCGACAAATCAACCCAAGGGCTGTATTTATTACTAATAAATATTTACCATTTAATTTTACAGAACTAGAAAACATTTTCTTCAAAAAAATTAATACTGATATTGACTCTACTATGTAATATTATTTATCATTTTCTAAAAATGGGTCAAATTTAAATATACACAAGTATTACACATTTTATACAATTATACAAAACACGTGATCTCTACGAGCAAATAATTAAAAAATATTTTTTTCTCAATATGTAATTTAAACAATATGATAAGAACAGTTCTGTTATACATTTATTTATTCATTTTAATATTCAATGGTATACGTATTAAGGATTTAAGCAACCTTATAAATGTTATTCGAAGTCTATTAAATTAATGCAAAAATATACGTAAATTTCTGACACGCTAATTCCAATATGATGAATACAGTGGTGCTGATTGAATATTAACGTCGCACTGTTCAGCTACACGAGGGATTTTTGCGACGGACCACGTAATTTTGAACCATGGTCAAGTGACGTGGACGACACCTGAGCTGGCACCCCCCTCTCCTAACTACCACACTACACCAACGGGAGGACGTTTCAGCTCTCGACAGATTTAACGTGCATCGCTGCCCTACACGGCGGGTCTTTAGAGGTACTGGGCTCGAACTCGTGACAAGGCAAGCCACGGTCCGATACTTATACCACTCGGCTACCGCGGCCACAACAGTGGTGCACACAGGAATTTTTCAAGTGTGTGTGGGGGGGGTCCACCATTCTCGTATCATGCTCCAAACCCCGCAACATGTTCTTTTGATTTTTTCGATTTTCAGGAACAAAAAACAGTGAAAAATTAACTATTGAACAAATAATTAGTATTAATTAATATAACTAATTATATTAATAATTAATACTTTATTAGATTTTACGTATTATATACATAAGATTATAATCAATCAAGGGCTATGGGGGAGTTTGACCCAGGGACCCCCTTCCTTATGGACGCCACTGGATGATTAGCAGAATGAATATTAACGTCGCACTGTTCAGCTAGATAAATGAAAAAATTTTCTTCAAACTGAGTACATCTATTATTTGGGTTCAAAGTCTACTGACACTTAATTCAGTAAGCTAATGAAGGTTGAATTAAGTCATTTACACTTAAATTATTTATTTGCGTTATAGTTATTATTAGTTGATATTTATCCTTCATAGAGCTCTGTTTCAATACAATTTTCCGAGAATTAAACTCTCTTACCCTAAATCAGAAATCTTTTCCAAATTCGCCCTTGGCCATGCTGTTAAGGACCCAGCCACCATATCATCTGTTGCAACGAATTCAACCCCTGTTTGAAAATGAGTGATCACTACCTTTACTGCTGCTATGCTGATGTTAAGAGCGATGTCATATGATAGTCAATCTTCATTAGTAATAGTTATGTGAGAGAAATTGACAGCGGGACAGCGGGGACGTCCAGGAAACTCTTGTTTTCTTGAGCGTTGTATTTCATGGTAGGTCCGCGACATGCTATTTTCTGTCAAGAAAACACACTCAGATTTTGAAACAGTCGGGGGTTGAGAAATGTTTCAAACCCGCTGTTGTAGAGAGTATTTGGTTGGTTCTATTTTCAATTTTCTTCTTTTGAGTACTTGTTACCAAATGATATATTAACTTCGGTAGTGTGGAATGTATGGATATAATAAAAAATTATATATATAGCACGATGTAACAATGCAATTCACTCTGATATTACTGAAATAATCTAAAAAAAAATGATAGTATTGATCCTTTCAAATATTCGTCTATATTTTTGAAATTACCTTAGCAACAATAAATTACTTAATTAAATTATTAAAAATAACTATTATTTAAATAACAATATCTCTTTCCTGATTTTTAAATTATTATAATCTTAATGGGAGAATAAAATAATGCAAAATGCATACAACAGTTCAAATTATATTACGTTACGGAATTACATATGACATCCAACTAGGTTCAGAGATCAATTTTTCAAAAATTGATTTTTATAAAATTTTTATTATTTTAAAGAACATAAATAGACTTAAAGAGTCATAATTATTAAATATATAACATATATCACCATTTGGTTTTGAAAAAGTGTTATTTTTATGAAATTTTAGCATATTTTTAAAAGTTAAGAAAAACGCCATAAATAAAAATACATTGGACATAATGCAATTTTAATTTCATTGAAATTAAAATTGCATTTACCTCTTAAATTTAATTTACCTCTTGATCCATTTGAAGTGTCACAAACCTCAGGATAAAAACCATTTTAAGAAATAAATATTTTATAAGCATTTAAATTTGATGCTTGTGAGAGATTTTTCGTAAGAAATACTGTATGTTTTAAGCTATAAAAACTGCTGTAAAATGTGATTAAATCCAACTAGCTTAAACCCTGCGGTTTGTTACGCTCTAAGGGGCTTATAACATAAATGTTATAAATTTTATTGAACTTGATTCGATTATTTTGGGGATATCCCATTTTTCGTTCACAAATTATCGTGAAAATTTCATTCTTCAAAAAGCACAAAAAAATTTTCTGATAAGTTAGATAAAATAAATGCTAACAAGAACTCTCCAGTTTTATACATTAGTCATTCTTTCTCAAAATTTATATTTCCTTCTTTTTTTTTTTTTTTTTTCAAATGGCCCTGTCATCAAACACCTAAGAGACACTTTTACAATCTAATCGGGTGCCTTATTAATATATGATTAATAATATTTTTTTTTTCTCAGAAAAAAAAAAGTCATATAGTTTTTTTTTTATTCATTTCCCATAAATAAAATTATGATGAGTCTGTGGAGATTAAATTTATATTTCTTTATTATTATTTCCATTTATTTCTTTTTCTTATATTAATGTATGTGATTTTCGGTCTTTATAAATTTAATCCTGTTTTAAATTTTTCAAGTTTCTTATACTTTTTGATACGCCATGTAGATTGGTTGATGTACGTTAAATCTGTCGAGGCTCGAATTTCTTGCGTTGGTGTGGTAGAGAAACTTGAAGGGTGAGGTGAGAATTCAGGAGTCAGACCGTGGTTTAAAATTACGAGGTCTGTCCCTAGCAACCTTCATGTTGTTTCTGAGAGCGATGTTAATAAATTAATCAATTAATTATTAATTAAGGTGACTGCCTACCTTGAAAATGTCGTTTTTCGTCTACATCAGGCATTTTTTTTTATTTCAAAATTTTATAGTTTGAACATTTTTCTTTCCAAAACAGTTTTTTTTCCTTTACGCGAAATAGAAATAAAGTTATAGTGATTTTAAAAAAAAAACATCACTCTATGCAAAAGGGCAGTAAGATAAAACTTTAAATGAGTTTTTCTCAAAATTATGTTTTCGAAAGAAATTCTTTACCAGATACATGATATTTTAAGAACCAAACCAGATAACGTTTTGAAATTTTGTGGAAATGTTTATTATACTATTTTTCACAAAGTGGACCTTAAGTTTTGTTGTAGGTTAAATATTTTTTTCCTTTAGGGTAGTTTTTATGATAAAAAAACTTTAAAAATATCAAAATTTTCATGTTATTATGCATAATTGGCTGTAATTTTTTTGTATTTAATATTTCTCTTAGATTTTGGTTCATTTTGAAGAGCACCGTAATATGTATGTTGTGTATAAAGAAAATTATGATAATTGTATTAGAAATTTTTATACAGTGTTACCCGTTTTAATAAAAATTTGGTAAAATTTCCTTGAAAACAACCAATTTTTCTAAGAGTACAATATTTATTTAAAAAATTTTATGTATCTACATATTTTTTTTTTTATGTTGCTTCCTAAAAGCACTCAATTTGTTTCAAAAATTTGTTTTTATAAAAAAATTGGGTCCGAAGGTAGGCAGTCACCTTAATCAATCAATGTATTATTTGTTGTGTTGGTGAGAGAAAATTTTGCAATATACAATCAGACCTGGATTTAACGAATTCATCGGAACTGAACATTTTATTCGTTAGTCGGGGTTATTCGTAAAATCGGTGTACAAAAAATGCATTTTTTTTTCACTTTTTGGAAATTCTATAATAAACAACTACATAAAAAATATCCATAGTATGAAATTAGACACTTTTTATTCAGAAGCTAAAAATACTATTAGCGAATTATTACGCATCAGTTAATTGGAATTTTTAAAATACTGACTAATAGATGTTTGACAACCCTTTTAATTCCTGACTCGAAAGAGTTCTTTTTCGACTTTATGCAAAGAAGAAATAATTACGCACTTTACATTCTGCCGTATGAGGTATGTTTTCGAAGTTTCCAAACAATATAAAGAATTAGAAAATGTAACAATTTTTTGATATTAGCTTCATTATCAATATCTACATAAAAATCACTACACATTTGTCTTCGGTAATCTTCCATGCGTAACAAAACCGTACGTGTAATAAATATCACTTCTCTCAAGAAATAGAGCAAATGGTAAAACCTCTTAAAATATTCCCTGCGTGGTGGAGTGGGATGAGATAAAGGAATTTCCTGTCCCATTCAAAACTCAAGACTCATCTACACCTGTAAAATCTAATAAAGGGATGTACAGTTCGCTGTCGAAATTTGCTAATTAAAGGAAAGGTCCTTTTCTGCTCTGGGTAAAAATGATGTCATTTGAGAAGAAATCCAATTTTTTCTAATCCAAATTAATATTAAAAAGAAAAAAAAATCGGTTGTTGGAATAATTCGTTAATTCGGGGTTTATTATTCATTAAATAAGGGATTTTGCCCCTCCTTTAATCGGGAAAAAGAAAAAATTTGTTATAACGAGAATTTCGTTAAATGGGGGTTTGTTAAATCAGGGTCCAACTGTATTTGAACCTAAACTTTAAATTTTGTATGTTTAGTTATTTTTTTTTTTAAAAAAAGTATGATATCATTAAATGTTTACATTTTACAATGTTTAAAAAAAATTATTGTTTTAGTCTAAAAATGAAAATAAACATTCGATTAACTATTTATTTGCATGAATATTACACTAAAACAAATGAAATGATTTAATTTTATCCTGAAATTGAAACTAAGTTTAATAATAATTATTTCTTCTTCAACAGCACAACAGCCCCTTATAGGCCTTTGGTTGCCTTAACAATGCCCTCTTTCCAGTGTCCTCTGTTTCTAGCGACTCCTCTCCACTGCCTTAGTTGCATATCTAGGTAAATAATAAATTAAGTTTATATTATTTCGTACAACAATTACAGCTCTCTTTCAAGATATTAATTTATAGAATGGAAAATGAGAACGACTTTAAAGTATAAAATAGTTTTTAGAAACTACTGTATCTATCTGAATCAGTGGCGTGCACAAGAGGGGAGGCCTCCGGGTCCGGACCCCTCTCCCAAGCCCTTGCTTTTTTCCCCCGATTGATTATAATCCTTTGTTTATAGTACGCAAAATTTAAGTAAGTATTCGTTATTAATAATTAATTTTATTAATAATAAAATAATTAATTTTTAACTGTTTTTTACTCCCTAAAATCGATACAATCAAAAGATTATGTTGAGCGGCGTTTGAATGGTGGACTTTCGACCCCCCTCCCCTCTTGAAAAATATCTGTGTGTACGCCACTAATCTAAATTCATATTACTCAGGGTTTTTTTTTTTTTTTTTTGGGCAAAATTTTTTTTTAATTTTTTTTTTTTTTTAAGTATTTTTAAAAAAAAAAAAAAAAAAAAAAATCCTTTTCGGATTAAAAAAGGGAAGAATACTTTATTAAAAATACTTTCATAACTTTTGCATTCAAAAGTTACGAAAGTATTTCTATTCAATAATTCTAGAGTTAATCAGGCTTATTTACATGAGCAAAAGGTGTGCCTTTTCACGATATTTTTTGAATTGACACACACAATATACAAATGCTAATTATAGAAAGTCCGCTAATATAACATCAAGAAGTATAACATGTTCCCAGTTCATCTTCTTTAGTTCAAAATATTTATATGAATCAATGTATCAATCTCAATGTATCTCGCTAAATGTTGCTATTGAAAATACGTCGTTTAAATGTAAATCCGGAAAAACACTTACTTAAGAGCTCTCAGGACCTTTAACAGAAAAACACTCGAAAAAACATCCTTCTTCAAACCAATATAACTTAGCAATAAAACAAAACAATAATCTGAAATTTTTACCACATGATAATCATATGTATTTACATTACTTCTCAAATTTTCAGAGAATTTGAGAAAAAATTAAAAAAGTTATAAAGAAATAAAAATTGGACGATTTTTCAAAAATATGAAAATCAGTATTTTACACCGCGCAGGATTCTGAAGTACAGGATTGATCAAAATTTACAAAATTAATTTTATTTGGTATAAAAATGTTCACTTTTGAAGTCATACTAACTTTTGAGAAATTTAGACGAAAGAAAAATTTTAAATACAATTATAACGAAAATTTTAAGAAAAAAATAAATCAAAATTCAAGTAAAAAAATTCTATTAATTTTTTTTTTTTTTGAAAATTGATGTATAAGTTATGAAGAGTCTTATTTAAAACACGTGTATAAAATTTCAAATTGATATCGTAAATAATTTCTGAGAAATCTTGCGCTCAAGCTAAAATTTTTTGTTTTGCGAAAAATGAAGTTAAAGATCAAAGCACATAAAAGAATGTGGTAGAAAGAGATAGGGTTTTCGTTTGTTTCACTACTTATTTCTCAATAACTTCGGCAGTTTTCACAGTATCAACACAATTTTGGTACCAAAATGCTCAGAAATATTGAGGCTGTAACATATACTTTTTTTCAAAAAATTGAAAATTTGCAATTTAAGAGTCCTGAGAGCTCTTAAGTTCGTTATCATTTGTCATATAAATATATGGAGAAGTACACAAAACTTTTCATTTGTTAAAGAGCACATGTAACCATCAGAATTTACTGTTAAAACAAGGAAAAATTAATGTTTGAATAGTATATTATTTAACAGTATTTTTACTCTGTTTTCATTCATAATAAAGCGAACAATGTTTTCTTTTTCAAAAAAAATTTTCTTTTTATAATGATATTATTGCTGACATGTATTATTAATCAGCTTTTGATCAAACTGTATATAAATATACCGATTATCAAAATCAAAATTCCTCCAGTACTGACAAGAATTTCTAAAAACGTTTGAACAGTTCGTTCCCAAAGAATTTTTACAACCATACTGGCCTGATCATATCTCTTTACAAGAGGGGAAGGGGGTAACAGACCCCCTATCAAGTGGACATCTTCACCCCATTTGTAGAACGACCCCTAAATCTTCACATTACTATTTCTGCCAGTATATCCGATTATACCTACCTTCCCCTGCTGATACACACCTCCCTCCCCTTTCCCGCTTTCTGACTGGCTCCCCGCTCTCTGCCTCCGTTCCGGTCTCATCACAAGATGGCGGTCGCAGTCACAAAGCTCGCTAGCAATGGTAAGCAAAGAAAAGTGTTCTTTATCCTTTTTTTCCCTCCTCCAGCTTCTTTAAGATGGTCTTACAAATTAACCGTTACATTTCAATAACATCGGTCTGTCTTTGATTGACCATTTACTGGGAGCATTGAGTGACAACTCTGCGGGGTTTCACAGCACGGTTTCCGCAAATTAGGCTTAAGTTTCGGTTGGCTCACTTCAGTTTGGTATTGGTTCAGATAATCGCTTTTATGTGTTTTGTTTATTCACGTATTTTAACCCGTTATCCGGGTTTTTTTCTGTGTGAATTCTATCGAGTTCCCTAGAGTTTATTTAACGAAGTATAGCTATTACTGTCATAGACAATTTATTAAGTTGGAATTTGTTTTTGTACAGTAAAGTTAATTCGTGTGAGTAAAATTAAGAAAAGTTATTACTCTTCCTCTTAATTTTTTTGTAAAGTTTATTACTAAATATGCACATTATTTAATAGAAACCACATGGATCATGAATTTCATTCTATCTACAAAAAATTGACAATAACCCGGAATATTCTGTAGTGTATTATTAATTATTTTGCCAGTGTTACATAAATGTAAATAAATAAAATGGTAAAAGTATAAATATTCTTTTTCTTTGTTATTTGATCTTATAAGTTGTGTAATATTTCGCAACGTAAATTACTGGATGATGATTAATATAAATGTGTTTTAAACACATTAATTTATTTATTAATTTTATTATATTTACTTCACATATTTTAACGTTTTATTTGATAAATAACGACCTAACTTCATAAACGTTTATTTCTTCCTTACAACAATTCTAATTATTACTCTAATTATTATGCTTTTATTAATATAATAAATTTGGACAAATTCGTGACTGCGTATACTTTTATTGATGTTTTGAATTCATAGCTTTACTAACAATTATCTGAGGTGTATTATCTTACAAAAAGTAATTAACATAGATATAACTCTTTCTGGATGTAAAATTTTAAGATACCTTTAGTAAAGATTAAAAAAAAACTATTAAAGTAAATTTTAATATGAATAATATGTGAGAGAGAGTTTTAGAATAAGATTATTTAAAAGATCAGCACATTATCAATATGAATATTCCGTGATATTATTTGCATGCTTTAGTATTTATTTAATCTGTCAATTATATATATATATACTACATATATACTTTCAATGTAATATATATCTATTTAGGTCTTGAAAGAGTAGTTGCCTTTTGTAATCAGCTTCACATGCTGTTACCTTTTGTACAAGTCTGAAATCATAAGGTATGGAGTGGTTTGTCTAATTTCACCTATATTTAGATTAGAAACAATATGCATATATATTATGTAAGTTTATTTAAGATATATTTCTACGCGGAGATTTTTCTGTAATTTTTTTAAAAAGTAACTGCACAAACTTAAAGTTAATTAGTAATTTTTTAAATTTTAATAGAAGTCTTTTTCAGTAATTGCTGTTTTAACAGCATTTAATGGCTTAGAAGTTAAAATATCTTCATTTTAAGTTTAATAATATTTTCAGTGATTTATTATTATTATTATTATTTGAAAAAATTATTTCAGCTTCAAATGAAATGAAAGTTAAATTAAATTGAAATTAATTGTATTGCTTTTAAAATTTTTATCAAATATTTATTTACAATTTTAAACAGGATATTCTATGAAAAATCATTGCATTTTAGATAATTTTTTTAAAAAAATTAAAGTACAGCTCCAATTTTACTGAATTAATCTATAATGTTAAGTATCTGAAGAAATTTGCTGCTCTTATTACTTTATATTTGTATAAATTTATTTATTCTATTTTAATGTAGCTTTTGAAAATCTTATAGATAATTATAGGCTGGTTGAAGAATCTTTTCATAAATAAGCTGAAGTGCTATTATCTTCTGGTTTTAATATTAACTTTCGTTAAAATGACTATGTACTAGAAAATTATATTTACGTACAAAAAACCCTCTGGGATTATTTGTTTTGAATTTTGTCCTTTTATTATTGTAATTATGACCAAAATGATCTTCAACTGATACTGAAAAAATTCAACATATCCAGTGAACTAATATTAATTTTAATTAGTGAAATAATGATTATATAAAAAGTATGAAGCGTAAAATGCATATGTGTTTAGTGTAGAAAATATAGCATCTGATTTCAGTTCTAAAGTTTAAAGAAGAAAACCTGAGTCTTCCACAAAAATTATTTACAAGTAAAAACCGTGTCGTTTTGTTCCCATTTTTAAAACAATACGGTACTGTACTAATAACTGTTACATATAAAAAAAAATTTTAAATAAATAATATTTAAAAAAAAGCTTTAAAACAAAGTACATATAATAAAATTACACACCAGTTATAAAAATGTGTGTATATATAGAGAGATAGATATAGATTAAATATATTATGACACAGTTCCTGAAACATATGAGTAAAAAACCAAAATTAATCAATGTTCACTCAGTATTTTTCGAAAATACCTATCTGTACATCGACTGTATTTTAATTGTTAGGTAAAGATTATTTTATTTGTCTCATAATTTTTTAAAGTAGTCTCTTCTAAAAAATGTGTAGTGTAAAATACATTAACATTTATGTAAAATATAAATATAAGTTTCTACCTTTTTTTTAAATGTAAGGATACTTTAAACCTGTTTTCTTATGTCTTTCCCTATTGAAAATCAATTGAGTTAATTATCTAGTTACCATAAATCAATTTGATGTGATAACTTTTTTACTGATCTGAAATAAGATGAAATGATCAACAGTGATTTAAGTATAATTCTTAAATTTGGGGGAACGTGTTATTTCATTAGAAATGAGTACTATAAATAAAAAGAGTAAATCAGCAATAGCTTTTAATTTTAATGATTACAGTTGTTCAGTGGCTCACACAGGTTTTTTTTCCAGGGGGGGGGGGCGGGGGTTGGAACTCCACTATTCTCGTATCATATCTCAATACGCTACTAAACATATTCTTTTTATTTTGACGTTTGTCGGGAGCAAAAAACAGTAAAACATAAATTATTGAATTATTAATAAGCAAAATAAATTATTAATAACAAATATTAAATTAAATTTTACACACTAATTACATAATATTATAATCAATCGAAAAAATGGGGAAGGACTGGACCCCCTCTCTTCCCTTGTGTACGCCGCTGTAGTTGTTCATATCATAATTCAGATGTACATGCCATGCTTTTAGAAATTTTGTATCAAATGAATGTGGATTTTTTTTATTCAGTTCAAATCATTCCCCAAAATTGACGAAGAATGCATGAGAAATGAGCCTATTTTCAAAGATTCAAAAATGGTGACAGTTTTCCAAACTTGACAGAAAAAGTTTTTTTTTGGGGGGGAAGAAATTACTTTTGGTAATTATCGATCACTAGCAACAAAAAGAGTCCACATCGGTCAATTTTTTAGCAGTCTAGTATTTTTGATAAATAAAGAGATTTAACATTTTTCTAGAGCTTTTAACCTTAATAGTCTCTTTTTTTAAAAAAGAAAATTGACATTTTTTTTTTCTGAATTTTAAATGCTTTTTATGTTTCTGTATTACATAAAAACTGCAAAATTTTAAAGTGGTACTGATTAGTAAATAGAAAAGCATTACATTTGGGTTTGAAAGTGTTTTCATAATTTATTACAATAGGTAGGAATAAGAAATATTTGTGAAATGCATTTCTCTCTCTCTCCCACACAAATGAGACCCACAGTGTAGCACGTTAAATCTGTTGAGGCTGAACGCCCTCCCGTTGGTGTGGTGTGGTAGTTAGGAGAGGGTATGTCAACTCAAGTGTCATCCTCATCACTTGACTATGGCTCAAAATTACGAGATCCGTTGACAATAATTTTCGTGTTGCTTTCTATATTGTACTATATTGTTATACTTCTGTATGTCACTTAGCTTTAAGTTTGATTAAGCTTGATGTATAATTTATATATATATATAAGCATTTGAGCTAAATTTTAAAATCGAACAAATCATTTTGTCCACTTAAACTACTATATTTGCTAAATTTTGTTTAAATATACAAATATTAAACAAGTTTAATCTCATGATGATTGTCTAACTGAAATACGTTAACGTTCTTAGAAGTAAAAATGATTCATAAGGTAGCTGTGAGTGATTTTTTTTTTAAGAGATGAAATATAACGTACGGAAGCTTTTATTAAAGAAAGAAAACATATAATTAAAAAAATGCTTTAAAAAACTAATAGTGAAATACATTTTGAGTGGCATCTAAACTAAAATAATAAAGAATATTTTTTTATTTATTTTGTGAATGTTAGGTAACCTTTTAACTCTATATAATTGTTTAGAATGTTATATTAATTGTTTTCAACTCTATAAGATTGTTATTTCAAATTTTTGTATTTATCTTTAGGTTTCAAAAATATTGACATTCATTTTTTTTTAAAAAAAATGACACTGACTTCCTTTTCTAAGTTTATACGCTGATGTAAATGAACTTGGAAGAAAAATATATTTTAATAAACAATATCCATTTAATTTCTTATGTTTCCAACTTAACTATTTAATCTCAGAAAAGAATATATTGAAATAGAAGGGTTTTGATATTAAATAAGGGATATGTGCAAAACAGGCTTCAACATGTGCACACATTAACTTCATTTAATATTTTTCACCTTATATCATGCAATAATTAAATTAATGCTTGTTAGAATTCTGCTAGATTTTAATTTTTTCAAAAAGAATTCTGTAATTTTAAGATTAAAAAAAACGTGAAACATGCTAGAAACAACATTGTTTTATGTAGAATTATTAGCTTTAATGTATTAAGTCCGTTATATATTTAAACAGTAAATCGCGAGTAATTGGATATTAATACACACATTTATCCATAAATAAATGTAGTTAACTCAAAACTAAAGGTTAAAGAGTTAGGTTGCAGGGTTGTATTTAAAATGTAAGCGAAAGTTACATTCATCAAAAAAAAAAAAAAATGACAGAATATTGCTTTGAAGAAAAAAACATAATTTTTTAAATAGTTTTTGAGTGAGATTACAGGAAAAGAATGCAAAAGAGGTTTTGAGGAAATCTGTGCACGGAGTTTGCAGGAAAGTTAAATATTTTCATTATCTGTATATCCACAATTTTGTCAAATGCATATTTATTATCCATGTAAGAAACATCTTCAGAAAGAAAATATAATTTCACCAATTATCAGCACCTGAAACAATTTTTATCAAGCTTCTTGATTATCGAAGACAGATTCATATGATCGACATTTTGATAATCACTTTTCAGACAATCAACATTTTGATGTATAAAAGTTCTTATAAATCTCGAATTTGCCAACAAAAAAATGAGCATTTTCTAATCCAAACAACAACAAAGTAATTAAATGTCATAACTTTAATACAATTTTTTATGCGAACGTTATATTTAATTCAAAATTGATGTTGAATATGAAAGCCATCTTATTATTAACCATCGCATACGGATTATCGAAAAAATCTTGGATGTCAAATATTTCTAACAATCATTTGATTCATTCTACCAAATAAAAAAATACTTTTGAAACTAAAAAAACAAGAAACATACTTGAATTTCACTATTAGAACCTTGATTGTAAAAAGAGAGAGGCTTACTTAAATTTAGAAAAGTAGGCAACTCATTTAGGATGGGTGTGAAATAAAAATATTTAAAAAAATAAGGTTATCTCTCCTCCCAACTCCTTAATTATGCATACGAGATTTTTAACTATTAGACTGAAGTTCTTATAAACAAAAGGAAGCTCTATTGCTATTTATGTTTAAATAAATTGCAAAAAAGATGTTGCTTTTTTGCATTAATTTGCAACTTTTTCCTTTTAAAACAGTATTTCACAAATATTTTTAGCGTATTACCGGTAACTGGATCAGAAGTACCTTTCCTAAATTTTCACACATTGAAAGCCTTAATTTTTTGTTTCTTTGTATCAAGAAATTGAAGGTTATAAATTGGTAAAGGTTATAAATTGAAAATTATATACGATTACTTAGCTCAGTGTCGACAAACCTTTGAAGAGAAGAGTCAGGTTGTAAGGGAAACAAGATATCTAAGGTATCAAAGAGCCATTTATACAAAGAGCCACATATAAACGCAGGGAGGGGGGAAGGAGGGAAGCCTCCGATAGCAGTCACGATCAAGACTGTTGTGCACTCCACATAACATTTTATTTTATAATAATTTAATAAAACTTGACCCAAACGAACATTTTCCATTCCTTCTAAAACGAAGAATTTTAAAAGATATTTTTTTTGTTTTGTTCTATGGCTCAATGCAAGAACAACCATTGTCAAAATATCATTATGCTTGGATTGAGATTCCAAGCGTCGTGAAAAAATGTTTTTATGATTAATACCGTTAGAACTTTATTCTGAAATTTCATGATTACACTAATGATTAAAACTGACATTGATTGTTCTTATATATAAAAGTCATTTCAGTTCTCCTTTTATTCACTCTGAAACATCACAAAACACACAGAATGTGTTTTCTTCACTTTTGTTGGAGGTTTATGGGTATCTCTTTCTCATATTCAAGAGTACTCCATAACTCATGTATGTAAATATGCAAAAAATGCTGGAAATCACTTAGAGAAGTATCTTTCATGAAGGCATTACTACCAATAAATCAGACTTTTACTGTTTTAGAAATACTTATAATATTTTCACTGATTCTTAATACACTTTATCAATAAAGAACAACTTAATGCATAAATTTTAAGGCAATCAAATGTTTCATTTTAGATGCAAATAAGGTAAATCTTTTCAATACATAATAATAATGGAGAAAGAGAAAAGAAAACAGTAACTTTTAGTACATATAATTTTTTTTAATAATTCATATCAGTAGCATACAGGAATTTTTCAAGGGGGGGAGGGGGGCCCAGGGTCGAAAGTCTACGATTCGCGTTTCTGCTCCAATACGCTGCCCAACATATACTTTTAATTTTGTCGACTTTCGGGAACAAAAAACTGTAAAAAATTAATTATTGAATGAATAATTAGCATTAATTAATAGTATTAATTATTAATTATAAATACTTAATTAAATTTTACGTACTATATACATAGGATTATAATCAATCGAAAAAAATCAAGGGGTTCCGGACCCGGCACTTGACCTATATATAGCTGATTGTTTCATAAACTTGACGGAGACTCAAAATTACGAGGTCCATCACCAATAATCATCTTGTTGCTTCTCAATGAGATACTAATAAAAGATGAATCGCTTCATAAAAAGCTGTACTTGCTTCGTTTAGTAGGAAAATACCAGAAAATTTTAATTTTTGTTGGTAGAAAAATGTTTATTACTATCATAAGAATCATCGTATTGGTTTCATTCCACTAGTAAGGAAATGTTAGGGTAATATTGTTGAAATTAAAATAATAATAAAAAAATGGAAATATAGCAAATCAGGTCCAATTACGTTATTCGGTAACACACATAGAGGCGATTGATCTCTCCAAATACCAGTGTTTCTCAAACTGTGGGGCTCGCCCCCCCTAGGGGGCAAAATAACCCAACAAGGGGGGTGCGAGCATATGGAAAAGTCGAAAATAAAGCATTATTTAAAAATATTATTAATTTACTGAAAGGAAACAAAACAAAATACATTCTGACATAATAAAAAGTAAAATACGCATTTACACTGATATAATTTGTTTATAAATGTATCAGTACTGAAAACTGTATTTGATAATTAATTTAACAATGCCAAGTTAAGAACAAATTTAACAATCACCAGTAACATCATGTGCATGTCACATATAAAATTATATAAAAAATTTAATACTTATCTTGATAATTTGTACGGTTTGTAATTAAATTCGTATTATAGATTTATGTCAAAGTACATTATTATTGAGTTCAATGCATTGCTGTTGCTTGGGTGGGGGAGGGAGGCGCGAAGAAAATTATGACTGAAAATTGGGTGGCAAGTATTGATAGTTTGGGAAGCACTGCACAATGTACTTTACATTGTACAAGTAAACTTTATACAATGGAAGCTGATCGAAATTATGGGACCTGTCAGCAGTTACATTTCGGATATTTTTTTAAGGGAAACAAATCTAAAATGACCTCAGTAATTTTGAGTAAGCCTTATGTGTGTACCAGTGGTACACACAAGGAGGGG
>BMAV01026361.1:0-70179 GCA_019973955.1 Trichonephila inaurata madagascariensis | reverse complement strand
AAATTGACTTAAAAAATATTTGTATTGATATTCCCAACCATAAAAATACCAATTAATCTTCTCAAATTATTCACTCATTCAATGATACATATTTAACCTCTTAACCGGTTTCCAGTACTGTGATATTTTCTTTCTTTGATTTGCACGTGTGCTTTTAATTCTTAAGGTGACATTATTTAGTGTTTGTGTTTTGAATGACTATTGTACTGAAATATTTTTCATTTGGCTTTTTCTTTGTGGTGAAAATGAAAATTTTTCTTTGCTGAAGTTAGGAATTTAGATCCTTAATATTTGTGTTCTACTGTACGCAATGCTTTTGTACTCAGATCGGCGATATTTGAAATTACGGATAACACAAACAACAAAAACACTTTTTTGAGGAAGTATGAATTAAATTTAGATACAGGTTCAGAACTATATCTACTGATTATTTGGATCATTCTTCAGGGTATATAACCCCCCTCCCCACACACACACATAAAGTCCTCAAGTGTTTGAGAAATTAGGAACATAAACATTTTCTAAGATAAATGAAAAAAATTCATATCATGTTAAGAATTTTTGCGTTAAACAATTGTAAAATAAATAATAGTGCAAAAACTTTAAACTTTAAAATTAAAATAAAATTCTTCCATTTCCTTATTCTATTATATGTATGGTATTTAATTATGTAAATAAAAAAATATGCCGTTTTTTAAAACATTTTGGGCAAAAAAAAATTGAACGCTTAAGGGTTTAAGGTGATTGACTTCGTTCAGAATCGTGATTTTGATAAAACGTATAAATGGTAAACTTTATTTAATATTTAGCGTCAGTTGAATTAAAATATTAATATAAAATAAATTTAAGAATATTATTTCAGGAAAAAATTATTTAAATGCAATTGTTTGGTGAAAAATAAAGAAAAAATGACAAGCCTCAAAACATTTTCCTTAAAAAAAAATGCTTCTATAGTAGTAATATTTTGCATATATTGCCTATTTTACCGGAGTTGATTTAATTTTTTTTTAACATATGATTTAGAAGTGGATTTATTTATATTTTATTATATGAGAGTAGAGAAATTTTAACTAAAACCCACACCCATTATTATTTTGATTTACTGTAATTCTGAAAAAAAATTTTATTTAAATTTTTCAAAAACGTTAGCTCAACCCCAGTATAGAAGTCCTAACTATTTATAGCCAAAATATTATTACACAAGCAATGTTTTGAAAATGTCATTCTTTTATCACTTTTTTGCCGAAAAATTGCATTTAAATAATTTTTTCTAATAATTGTCAAATAATAATATTCTCACAAAATAATTTTAGATGTATATTCTAATTCAACTGACACTAAATATTAAAAAAAATATTCATTTAAACGCTTTTTCAAAATCACGATTTCAAACGTAGTTGGTCACCTTAAGGAAATTCCTTTGAATTTAATTCCACAAGCGCTATCGAATAGTTGATAACTGTGTTCCGTTATAATGCACCTAACCCTACTCTCTAAATAAATAATATCAATTCTTAAATTAAGGCGAGATATAGTTGTCACTAACAAGATCTGTTGTAGCAAGTGTATCTTATTCCACGCTGAAATATATCCTCTAAGAGATAGTAATTATTTTAAAATCTCTTGCCGAAGTTGTTTTTGAAGTATGCGAGTGCTGATGAACTGCGATAATGTGGTTTGAAGAAGATGTATTTAATTCTTACTTCTCGTAGCGAGAGCAAAAAAAAGACATTAGTCAAGTTTAAACTTGATTCACTTTTTTGACTGTAGACGACTTCAGTGCTTTTCTTCTTTTAGCCTGTTAGTCGTTATCTTGGAAAGAATTTTCCACGAATTCAAAGCATTTTGAAACAGAAAACATTATTTTTCTTTGTATGAAATAGTTTGGCTTCAAGAGAAAACTAAAATTCTTTTCACAGTACGATAAACAAACGGCTAAGCTTGAAATAGGAACAAGAGCTAAGCTTGAAACAGGAACTATATATATATATATATAAATTTGCCTTATGTAAATGCAGCTTAACTAAATTTTTCTTATACCACTTTTTTGTGTATATATACTTCTTTCGTAGCCCATTTTGAGTGCAAATATCTTGTAATACATTATGTGCGCATATGCATTATAGCACATTTTGACTGCATAATAAATTGATAGCACAAATATTGAGCTACTTAAACAGAAATCCTGGATTTCACGATTTAGTTCTCGGTATGGTGTATAACATATAAGAGTTATACTGATGCAGGTAGATGTACAAGCTGGGGAAAAAAAAGTATTTTTGTTTATTTACCAAGGATTTGGGTTTTTGCAACGTGATATTTTTCGTCTTTGAGAAACAGCTGGTGTCTGAAGCCTAGGAAAGCGTTTCCCAGGCAACCAGCTTGAAGAGAAATTTCCTTTTTCTTGATTTTCATCAAACTCAGTTCGTTTTTACTTTTTTTCCTGTTTTGCATGATGTTTTGGGAAAAAAATTCCACTAAAAATCACTTCTCTATAGCATATCCAATATAAAAGAGCTATATCATCAGTAAACTGTAAAATAACGTTTTAACGTTATATTTCCTTTACAATAAATTGGAAAAGACGTTTCGAGTAACTATACATAAATTTACTACAAATACCGTATTTATTCGAATCTAAGCCGCCATCGATTCTAAGCCACACCCCAAGCTCTCAACAAATTTTTTGTGAAAAATGAAAAATAGTGTAAAATGGTTTATCGTGACATCCAATTTTACGAAAGTAAAATAAATTTTAAATAAGAACTAATAAGAAGTTAATAATTAATTATTTTACTAGCATAAAAAATTTAAAATACATGCATGAACCCGTAATTGCTCTAATTGCCTCATACAACGAATATTTTTCCCTTTAATTCTAAGCCGCATCCGATTTTCAGTAGGGTTAACATTGAAAAAGTGCTGCTTAGGTTCGAGTAAATATGGTATTTGATTTCCATCTTCCCTTTGCAAACACAATGCATTATTTATTGGAATTAAACGGTTTTGTTAATTTTTTTTAAGTTTATGTTCTAAATAGCGCTCTTTGTGAATTAAGTCCATAATTATTTGTGCATAATTCAATAATAATTATTTGAGTATAATTCAATAATAATTATTTGTGTATAATTCAATTATAATTATTTGTGTATAATTCAATAATAATTATTTGTGTATAATTCAATAATTTATTTTAATCATATTTAAGTTCATGTACTGATCCAGAATGCAGCGCTAAATGTGCTCAATATTCATTTAACTTTTCAAGACTGTTAATATACCTCAGTTCGTAGTTGAATACTGCAAGACACTGGATGCACAGAAACAACTAATTAAATATCTAATAAAAACTAATTAAACGCTTTGTGGGATTACTTTTACATGCAATAGTTTTGAACAGTTAAGACCTTTTACTCTCTTTTACTCGAGCGAAATCTTCTAAGTTATTAACACAGTAAAATGAAATGAATAACAAGTTTAAGCCATGTAAATAATTAATTTTTAAATACATAAGAAGTGAAATTAGGTACCAGAATAAGCATTAACACATTTTTATCACTTCACTGAATTAATTAAGAAAAGTAAAGAACAACAAATAAAGCTTCTTTCATAATAAAAGAATTAGCAAGCATTTGTCATTCATTGCACTTATTAGCTTGGGTTTTCAATAAATGACCTTTCGAAACACTCAGAATTGCTTTTTGAAACCTTTAGTTAGTTAAAGCACAAATATTATATGAACAAGAGTATTTAAATTTTCAAATTTTATTTTTACTTTAAAATACCCCCCTTACACACATACTCATACACACATATATACATTCATACACATACGCACTTACATACACACAAATGCACACATATATACATATGCAAACACATACACATGCACACACATGCACATACACTCATATGCACACACATACACATACACACACATGCACACGCATAGACATATACTACACACATATGCACACGCATACACATATACTACACATATACATGCACACACATACACATATACTACGCATATACATGCACACCAGTGGCGCACACAAGGGGGAGGGGTCCTGGGGGTCTGTACCCCCAAAGCCCTTGATTTTTTTCCGATTGATCATAATTCTAAGTATATAGTACGTAAAATTTAATTAAGTATTTGTTATTAATGATTAATTTTATTAATTAATGCTAATTATTTATTCAATAGTTAGTTTTTTACTGTGTTTTGTTCCCGAAAATCGACAAAATCAAAAGGAGTATGATACAAGAATGGTGAACTTTCGACCTCGGACCCCCCTTCAAAAATTCCTTTGTGCGCTACTGATGCACACACATACACATATACATGCACACACATACACTCATATATACTGTGGTGCATATCGTGAGACAATGGCTCGTTCAAAGAATGTTCATCGAGTTAAGACCTATCCTCAGTAATTAATAACTGGCTTTTTTTAAAGCATTGTTTTATAACTACTTTTCAAAGAACAAAAATATTATTTCCCCACCGAAAAAGAAAAATTTTGTGTTCTTTAATGTCAGGAGATAAAAATACTCTATCTATATCAGTGGTGTTACGGTGAATATTAGACCCCGAAAAATCAGGTTTTGTGTCCCAAGCCGGATTTTACAAAGGTTTGCAAAACCTTAATATCAGACTTTTAGGCCCTCTCCACGATCCGGGGGGATGCGTTATACCAGTGCTCCGCAACCTTTTAATCGCTGCGGACCGGTCAACATTTGATAATTTTTCCCCGTCCCGCTGAGGGTGGGACACGTTGATTGTTTATATTTTAGATTGTTTTGATTTAACAATTTTAATTTAGTTACATTTATAAATATGCCTTCAGAATAAAATATAGTTACACCAAAAATGATGATTAAAGTTGGAATATAAAGTGATTTCCGTTGAAAGTTGTGCAAATCCGAGAGAAATGCACCACTTTAAATAAAATGGCAATAGTTTAATGTTCTTTAGGTGGCCCGGCACCATTTGATCCACGGCCCGGTGCCGGTCCGCGGACCGGGGGTTGCGGATCACTGCGTTATACCACTGAACTATATTCATAACAAAATTACACCCCCCTCCCTTCCTTCTCAAATGTCGAATATCTATACAATTCATAAAAACATCAAAAAACTTTTCATATACTATCAGATAATTTTTTATTTTTTCCCAAGTGGTGAGGATTCTCCTCTCCCCTCTCTAAAAATATCTACATTTCTGAAAAACATATGGGAGAAGGACTGTATCTTAAATTGCTTCATCATGTCAATCTTTAAGAAAACAACAATTTAAACTACAGAAATAAATGAACCTCAAAGGTGAATTAAAAAGGGCTTAAGAGTCAACTTTGAAATGGTAAGATTTATAAATAAATCCTAGTAAATCACACAAATTTATCTCATGCCATTCATTTGTATTTAAAAAAAGAAATATGATGTTTTCGAATAAAAAATAATATCTATCTTAGATCATATCTTAGATTAGATAGTAAATAGTTTTAAAAAGTAAACTATATTTATTGTTACCAGCAGGAACGTCTTAAGTCTTCTTGAGGCCCTGGGTCTCATTGAAAAAATAGGCTCTACCTGTTACGTTAAAAAGTAAACAGTATATAGCATATGTTGTCAGATACTCGTAGAAACGGTAATCTGAAATGAATAAATGTGAATGACGCACACGGTCTCATAAACGAAGGCACAATAATATTTGACTATTAAAATTATTTTTATCATGATCTTATTGAAGCTGAGTCGAGAACAAGATGAGGTCCACACCCAGACTGAGACCCTGGGCCTTGAGACATCCCTAGTTACCAGCGGTGCATACAAGGGGACGGGGGGGGGGGGGGGGGGGGCCGGACCCCCCCATCAGCTTTGATTTATTTTTCGATTAATTATAATTCTATGTGTATATAGTACGTAAAATTTTATTAAGTATTTGTTATTAATAATTTATTTTATTAATTAATGCTAATTATTCAATAATTTAATGTTACTGTTTTTGTTAGGATAGTCGGCAAAATCAAAAGAATGTGTTGGGTGGCGTATTTGGGAATGGTGGACCCTCGACCCCCACCTCTCTTTAAAAATTCCTGTGTGCGCCAATGTTAGTTATCCCTGTTACAAAATAAAATTTAAAAAGTGCATTTTTTTATATCGCTGTCACATATTTTCTATATTTTACTTATTAATTTTCAATTCCGCAAGACCTTTTTAAGGTATCCTACTACGTTCGGAACCATGATTTTGCAAAGCATATAACTGGATAATATTTATGATATTTAGTGTCAGTTAGATTAGAAAATGTATGTAAAATTGTTTTAATTATATTATTTCAATAAAAAATTATTTAAGTACAATATTTTGACAAAAAATGAACATAGAAAGACCCATTTTCAAAATATTCTCCTTTTGTGAAAACGCTTCTATTATAATAATATTTTGTCTGTATATAGCTCAGACCTCTGTACAGAGGTTCAACTAGAATTTTTGAAATATATAACTTGGAAGTGGGTTTATTCATGTTTTACGACAACAGAGGGGAGACATTTTAAGAAAAAAACGCCAATAATTATTTCAATGGGTTGCAACTCTGAAAATAATGGGAATTTTTCAAAAATCATAGTTCAGACTCTCTGGAGAAGTCTTTACTTTATATAAGCACACACACACACACACACAAAATATTTTTATAATAAAAGCATTTTTCACAAAAGGAGAACATTTTGAGAAAAGGTTATTCTAAGTTAATTTTTTGCCGAAATATTAGATTTAAATAATTTTTTTTGTCAATATGTCCTTATAAAACAATTTTATACATGTATTCTAATCTAAGTATTAATAAATATCATGAAAATTATCTATTTATGCGCTTTTTTAAAATCACGGTTCCGAACGTAGTCGGATACCTTAAGAGATATAGATTTTTGAATTTGAAAGGCGGAACTTTTTATCGTTGACCATCCTTTTAAATTCATAATTCAAATAAATGTTAAAACGATTAAAAAGGGCTTTAATTTTATTGTATTTCTGTTACATAATGCATCCTTTAAGGAGGCACGAGAAATATTTTTATTTTGTATGGGAACAATGAAATATTCAATATCCTTGATTTGATAAAGGTGAATTATTAATATTTTGAAGTGCAATCTATCCGCAGCATATTTTAAATTTATTTCTTGTAATTTTTGTCCATTACGGCAATAAAATTCCCAAGAATAACCCTATAGTTATATTCCTTAGTCAATCTTTTACTAAGATAATCTTGAGGGAATGAAAAGTATATATATTTTGTTATTTATAATTTACATTTCTGAATTTTTAAATGCACATATTTCCGTTATGAATAACAACGAATTGCTTACAAAATATATGTCGATTCAATAAAAAGTGAACTTAAGAGTCCCGGATATGTGTTGAGTGAGTACTGTCCTCTAGTCCGCTCCAGTTTTTTCAAGACGAGTGGGCAGAGAAAGTTACGCGGTATAGCGAATTTGATTGGCTGCAGTCGCCCCCGACTCCTCCCCCTCCCTTCATCCTTTCGCTCTGATAAGCTCAAAACTCGGATATTCGGTGGTCCCTTCTTTCTGCTCTTTTCTATCTTATTCTCTTCTTTCTTTACTTAGAAAAATTTTGCTTTTTTCCCCCTTCTCTCTCTTCCCATGCCGACTTTCTCCTTCCTTGCTTTTTTGTCTTTTTCGAGAAGCAATTTTCGCTCCACAGTAACAGAAAATGCGTTTTTTCCCCTTTCTCCTCTTCCTTTAAAACTCCTCGCTTAAAAATTTCCCCTCGACTGACTAGTTGCAAAATTGTGTCCCTTTTTATCAAAGTTGCTAAAGCAAGTCACTCTACTATGTGATAAAGAAGATACAGACGGCTGGTTTTTGAAATGGGGATATTTTTTCAAATTTTTCTTTCTTTTTGTTTCAAATCAAATTGAAGCACAGTAATGAAAGGGGTTGAGGACAACTTCCCCCTTCTTTTTTCCCCCTTTTCTTCTGTCCTCAACAAACTGCTGGAGGGGGATTCTAACTTGCTTACTTCTAAACAGGGGTAGGATATTATGTTAAGAATCAAGATCTGGAACCGCGTCTCTATCAAATAAATAAAACCATTATCACAATAGGAGATAAGGTTTTGTATAACTGTCGTCGGGGGCGATTATATATTCAAAACTCATGTATATTTTTGCTTACAGTAACACTTTTATTGTATGTGATTTATGTATGGATAACTTAAATTGTGTGTTTATAAGGTTTACAATTGCTTAATTATTTCACAGAAGCAATTAATTGGATAAGATTCAAAATTTAAAGTATAAACGGATAATGTGTGCTTAAGCAATTATAATTAGTAATAACATCTAACGTATGTTGATATCAAACAATTTTACATTTCTAAATTTTTAAAGCTCTTTATTTGATTATTTTTATTTATTTATTTATTTATTTATTTCCAAGCGTTCTTAACTATTTAGAAAGAAAAGCTTCCAATTATTTCAGAGAAAGGCAAAAATAAACATTTGGAATTAACTTTATAATTTCTTGCAACAACATTTATCTTGAAGTGACGCACACAAGGGGGTGGGGGTCCACGTGTCCGGACCTCCCCCCTATCGCCCTTGATTATTTTCGATTGATTATAAACCTATGTCTATAGTACGTATAATTTAAATCAGTATTTTTTTATTAATAATCTTTTAATAATTAACGCTAATTATTTATTCAATAATTTAATTTTTCATTGTTTTTTGTTCCCGACAATCGACAAAATCAAAAGAATATGTTTGACGGGGGATTGGGGTTTGATACGAGAATAGTGGATTTTCGACTCTGGATCTCCCCTTCAAAAATTACTGTGTGCACCACTGTTATCTTGTAAAATATATAATAGTCTGAATAATATTAATGAAAATTTTTAAAATGTAACAAATACTGTGCAATTTTTTTCATTTATTAAAAAATAAACAAAAATAAAAAAAAAGGAAAAGGAGGAAATATGTATATAGAAAATTCACACTCACATACAATGAAAGGAAAATAAAATTTTAACATTTTTTTCAAGGGGTAAGCGTAAAAAAATTCATTTTAAATTCTAATATTTTATTAATTAAGTGTCGATCGATTGTTCATGAATATCACAGTACGAAGCAACACTATAGCTATTGGGGAGGGATCTCATAATTATATAACAGGATCATGTGACAAGGACCTGAGTTGGCATTCTACTCACGCCAAGTACAATGAATATATTGCTTAAAGAAAGCAGGAAAATTAAAATTTTTATTGAATTGAGCAAGAAATGATAAAGGACACGAAATTACTTAGAAGGGATTTACATTCCTGCTTTTACCACCAACGTGTACATTATTAAAAATGTAAATCTGTTAATAAATATTTAATAACACAAATTTTGGTTGCAGTCCTCTGAAAGAAAAACGCTTAACGTTATTGTAATAGCTAAAACAGCTAATTATATTGAGGGAAGAAAAGCCATACTTGCTACCAGGAGGAAATTAATTTAAAATTCCACGTTTGAATAGTTTAAGTAGTAAATTATTAAATGACTTGTTGAAAGACTTCATTCTAATACATAAAGAACTTATTTCACATGTAAAGGAGTTTCCATTCATTTTAATTATGAACATTAAAAAACTGAACACTTTAACTAACTGTGGGTGATTTATTCACACACACACAAAGAATGAATTAATTTTCATCACAGTATGTAACTATTCTTTATTCTGAATATTCTCGCTGAAAGTATGGTTACAAGGTGTTCAATTATTTATTAAATTTTAATTAAAATGTCATTTAAAATATAAGGATTTAACAGTGGCGTGCATAAAGGTAGAGCTTAGGGGTTCAAACCCCTCCTACAGACAAACAGATTTTTAATTTTTAACATAAAGGTTACTTCTTGGTAATTTTGTCTACATTTTCTTAAAAATATAAACCTTCCTGTGAAAGTAGTCTGTGTACGCCACTGAGACTCAAAAATATTTTTATTGTATTATTTATTTACTTTCTGTCAGTGGCGTACACAAGAGGGGTCCACGAGTCCGGACACTCTCCCCCCAACATCGAACTTGTTTTTTTTTCTCGATTGAGTATAATAGTATGTGTAGAGGGCATATATTTGATTCATATTTGTTATTAATAATTTATTTCATTAATTAATGCTAATTATTCATTCAATAATTTATTTTTTACTGTTTTTTGTTCTCAACAATCGACAAAATCAAAAGATTATTTTTGGCGGCTTATTGGGGAATGATACGAGTAGTAGACTTTCAGACCTGGACTACTCCCTGAAAAATTCCTGAATTCAGCACACTGCTTTCTATTTCTTAATAATTAAGAAAAAATGAAGACTTCTTGTTAGTGACTTTAAAAATAATCTAGAATTTTCCTCATTATTAAAATAAATTGGCTTCCATTTATTATGTATCTTTCAATATATTAGTGGAATTAAAATGAAAAACTTAAAAAGTTACTAATATAGGTAGTTGAATTTTTCCTAACAAAACAAATAACAAAAATTTTTGCATGCAATACTTATACATTCATACTATTATAATTCGCTTTTGATTATTTTTTATTTCAGATCATACATTGTAGAATCGCGAAACCGTTATTAAGAAACACTGCCAAATGAAACTGGGTGGCCATTTCAGGCTCCCTCTAACTTAAGAAAGTATATATCAATCGCATGTTACATCGTATCATCTGTTGATCGCGTTTGGCGAAATGAATTATCGAGAGGAAATAGCAGTAACCAAACATCCACATGAACTTTGTAGTAGAGAGAGGGATAAGAATGCCGAAACGGAGGGTCTACACCCCCTGTCGTCTGCCAATGTCATTCAAGTTGATGGTAATGGGCTCTCTGTTGACACTGAAAGTGACGAATGGGCACGTAGTTACAAGCCTTCCTGCTTCATGGGATTCAGTCTGGCGTCAAACTTTGGCGACATTTGGCGCCTCTCAGCTTCAGTGGTCCGAGATTGTATTAATGAAGTAATGCCATCTTTTAAATTATGGAGTTGATATGTAAAATGTAATTAACTTTTAAAGCAAAAAAATCGGCTTTTATTTTTAAATTATTATTTGAATTAATTGGGGGTATACAATCGGCTTTTGTATAAGGGAAAAAGAAATTTTATGTTTTATTTTATGTGTGTTTTAGAATTCTGTAAAATTAATTATTTCTGAAATAATGTGTGCAAGATAGTTTAATAAATTTTATAATAAAAAATACAACTATATACTGTTTTGAAGAATTATCAGAAGGAAATTAAAAATAGTTCGAACTGATTATTATTGCAAAGAAAAGCGTAATTTCATTCTCTAAAACTTTCACTAATTTTTATTGAAAAGTAAAAAGATTGTCCATATTTTATAACTAATAAATTTTTTAAAATGTCTTAGAGCTTCAAGAAACAAGGAAAATTTAATGCAAGGTGAAAACAATTTGTTAGGAAAAAATGGCATCTTAAAAAAAATGGTATTTGAAGAGAGTTTCATTTTCTTATAGTCTAAAAACTATCTTTTCTTTAAAAGCATTATTATCATTATTTACATCATACTTCAACTCATTCTATTAGTTTTTTTATCGTTATTTCATTGAAAAACATGGTACTTAATATCAATACATAGATTGAGAATTTAATATCAGTCAGATATTTGTATTACTTTCCTAAAATTCATATTTCTTTCCTTAACATTTTAGAATTTTAATATTTTTCCAAAATATTTTAAAATGGGAAAAAATTCATCAGAATGACATGGACTAAAAATAATCAGTATTCACACCCTTTTTGTTCTATGTAGAGATATTCGAATGTACAAGTTCTACACTTATACATTCTAATATATCCCTAATAGATATTAGAATATTAGAACACACACAATTTTATAAACAATTCTTACTTATCTGAGGTATTCTGAGTTTAGTAAAAATGTCCGAAAAATAATCTGTGATAAATAATGAAAAGTATTTTAAAATCTACTGCATTAGGAATATAAAACCCTTATTTTTTTAAATACACATTCAATATAAAAAAGGAATCTTTAAATTAAGATGTTCCGAGCGGACAGAATTTGACAGAGGGTTTTACATTCTAAAAAAAAAAAAAAAAAAAAAAAAAAACAACCCGTAAACAAAATTGACGAGGAGTATAATTTCTATGATATAAATTAAAAATCTATTGATCTATGGTGGGTGAACCCCCTCCGCTCTTGTGTACGTCACTGGATGTGCTTAATATGGAACTACCAAATCTAATAGTCATTGAATGTGGATCACATGCAACATTATCGTTGTCACATGTAAAGCGAAAGAGAACTTGATAATACATAATAAATTGTTTCTTTAAGGTATCCGACTACGTTCAGAACTGTGATTTAAAAAAAAGCACACAGATGGATAATTTTCATGATATTTAGTGTCACTTAGATTAGAATACATATATAAAATTGTTTTAAGGACATTTTGACAAAAAAAAAAATTATTTAAATACAATATTTTGGCCAAAAATTAACATAGAATAATCTTCAAAACGTTCTCCTTTTATAAAAAATGCTTCTAAAATAATAATATTTCGCGCGCGCGCTGATATAAAGTAAAGACTTCTCCAGAGAGTCTGAACTAGGATTTTTGAAAAGTTCACATTATTTTCAGAGTTACCACCCATTGAAATAATTATCGACGTTTTTTTTCTTAACATTGATCCCCTCTGTTGTCGTAAAAAATGGATAAACCCACTTTTAAGTTATATATTTCAAAAATTCTAGTTGAGCCTCCGTAGAATGGTCTGAGCTATATAAGGCAAAATATTATTATATAATAGAAGCATTTTTCACAAAAGGAGAATATTTTGAAAATTGATCATTCTATGTTCATTTTTGTCAAAATATTTATACAAAAATTTTTATTAATAATATTCTTAAAACGATTTTATATACATTTTCTAATCTAAGTGACACTAAATATCATAAATATTATCCATTTATACGCTTTTGCAAAATCACGGTTCCGAACGTAGTCGGATACCTTAAATCCACTGCATACACTGTATACCATCCCTTTGCATTCATTTTTGTTATATTCAATGCATTTTATTGAAAAAAAAAAAAAGGAAATGAAAAAAAAAAAAAAAAAAGATCTTGAACTTGGTGACTCGGTTCGTATAGAATTACCCAAATCGAACAGCGTTGCATGTGCGTCACATGAGCCGGGTAATTCGAAACAAGTTTTAACAATCCCAGCTTGTAACGGTAGGTCATTGGTTATCTTTGGTCTAATTACTGTCTCATTTTCATTATCTCCCCCGAAATCAACTCGCCTCAGCAATTTCTGCGAACAATAATCGCTGTATGTTCTACCAGTTTTAACAGAGGGAAGTCATTTAAATTGTGACTCTTTGCCCTACCCTTGCTGGTGTCGACAGTCCCTCCTTTGTTTAGATGGAACTGGTTATTTCGTGTATTATGAGGGAATCACAAAAGCTCTTAGTCACCAATTGGTTCGTTCGGTTTTCATAAGTCTTTCTCTATTCATTTCATTTCATAACAAGTTGAAATGAAATATTTTTAATAATCCAGTGTTGGTTCATCATTATAAAAAATTCTGATATCAGGTACATCAATTCAAAACATTTATTCCATTAGATCGGAATATAATATCTACTTGCATGCATGTGTTTGCTAATAAACATTGTGCTATTATTTATTTACAAAACTGTTATCACGCTTTTTTAAAAACGTAGATTAGTTTTTTTATGCATTGAATTCTCTGATTTTAACATGAAAGTTAAATTTAATTGAATTGTTAAATAGCATAACTAAGGAAATATTTTAGAATGGATTTCACTCTAGTTTATAGCCGTATATATTTATATCTTATTTTTTAAAAGTAATATTTTTGTTACAGGGTTGATGCATCCGGAATGATTATGCTACAATTTTTGACGGATTCGTCGTGGTGAATGTAGTGTGATTGTAAGTAGTTCAGTTCTTTAAATTAAATATGAGCATGTAAAAATTTTGGACTAACACTTCCGTTAATTTGCACCATTTTTTCTATGTATTTAATTATTTAAAGATTGTTTTTTGGTAAAAACATACTGGGTGATTCATAAAGAAGTGTAGACTTCCCAGATGCTGTAAAACAATGACAGTTAAGAACAGGCACCGCCTCAGCGAACCGTAAGGTAGATCGTACTCTTATAGGCCCCCTGATGGAAAAGACGTAAGCCGTAGAAGGCGTGTCACGTGACTAGACAGTCGAAATGTTGGTGTCTGCAGTGGAAATGGCTTTTTGTGTTATTGAATGGAATCCTCAACTGTTGTGCAACGGCATTTTCGATCATGATTCAGAGAACAACCTCCAGTTAGAAATTCTATTTAACAGTAGTATGAACAATTTAAAACTGCAGGCTGTTTGTGCAAAAGAAAAGTCCTAAATGAAGCTGAAACAGCGTATCACAGCTTGATACCTTATCAATACCTTACCTTACCTTGATACTAACAGACTTGATACCTTAACACATGTTTAGGTGGAAATGGAGTAACGGTTCGCTGTATGTCGTGTGAGTAAGGGCTCACACATAGAATATCTGGGACTGTCTCTAACAGAACTTAAAACAGTCTCATACAATTCTGTTACAGGTGACATATAATATTTTACATTGTTCTTGATTTATAGTGCATTAAAATTGTATACTTCTTTACAAATCACCCTGTATAAAGAGTTAAAAAATTTTGATAACTTGATACCGACTCTTGTCAATTTCATGAAAATTTAACTCCTTTTAAAAATAAAGTGATTGATTTTTAATGATCCTTTTAGAAATGCATTGACTATTTATCATTCGATTTCTTTTCACTATTAATTTTACGGCTTTTTTTTATTTACTTATTATGATTTATTCAGATATTATTGAAGAAAAGGATGTTGGTTTGTGATATGTCGTTAACTAAATAAAACTTCAATACCGACATGTGCGTTTTCAAGTCATACGCATTAAAGTATTTGAATGAACTTTTATATTGAAGCATTCTTTCATATAAAAGTAGATCTAAGTCAGAAGTATACATCTCTAAGCCGATAAAGATTTAAAAACCTTGACCAAGTGTAAGGTTGTATAATATTTTTACTATTGCATTTGATATTTTTTGACGAGAATTATTGTTTTACATAATGTTGTGCACTTCAATCGTAATTTCAGATCTCGTATTTTCTCAAATTTTCTAAAAACTATTAACCTTTAATTTAAGATATTCGTATGTTTTAAATTAAGCAAACGAACAAGTAAAAACTACATTTCCTTTAATTTATTTTAAAGTTAAACTAACGTAGCCTACCTGTATCTTAATTTTCAAAATTTTAATTTTTTTAAATTTAAGAATCATGCATTTTTTTTCTAATATACATTTAAAATAACGTTATTATACAGATGTGAAGTTTTTAAGAAATTTGTGTACTTCAAGAATAAAGTTAAATTTGAAATTGCATATATATATATAAACGGCCGTGGCAGCGGCGAGGTCAAAGTTCGAATTCCGGCGATGTTTTTGTCGGGAGTCGCAGTTTCAAGTCCTGGTGCCATTAAAAATTCCCCTCCTGTGTAGAGGGGTTGATACTCATCAAAACTATCGCAGATATAAATATTCATGTTGGTGCAATGTGAAAGTTTGGTGAAAAACAGGTACCAATTCAAGTGTCGTCCATGTCATTTGACTATGGTTCAAAATTACGAGGTCCAACGCCAATAATCTTTGGGTTGTTTTTGAATAAAACGTTAATAAGCAATCAAAATTGAAAAATTGAATTTTTAACGAAAACAAAGTTTATTTTGACATAGTAGTAATATTTTTGGTCTTAATATCTGAAGGTACTAAAAAGTGTCTTTTTTCCTTTAATCCATATAAAAGATTTGTTTTGCACTTTTTTTTCTTTTTGTCTTTTTTTTTGATGAAAAGAAAGGTTTCTTTTGGAAAAAATTTTTTTTTTTTAAAAGAAAGTACTTGAATGCTAACTCAGGAAACATACTTTTAATAAGGAGTTCTCAAAATTTAAGAATATGAAATAAATTTGCAATTTTTTTCCCATTAAAAAGATTCTTTTCTTTTTTGTTTCGAAATATTCAAAAAAATTTAGAAAAATATGAAAAGGACTCCCAAATTTTCCTATCCTATTTAACGAATTTCGTCATTTGACTTTTTTTTTCCTTTTGATTAAAATGAAAGGGAAAAAAACCTTATTTAACGAATAATAAACCTCGAAATTTAAAGGAATTTTTTCAACACTTGGAAATTTTTTAATTGTTTTTTTAGAAAAATTTTGCCATCTGTTAAAAGTTCTATCGTCCATTCAAATTTCCCGGGGCTAAATCTCTTACCTGTATGGTGCTCAAGGAACGACGGCGTACTTTAGCCCTTTCCCCTAATTCCGGGGGCCCCGATCTGCTATGTCAGATGGTGGTATAAACAACAACAACGAAAAATGGTTTGATTTTTTTTTTCATATGACATCCTTTTTTTTTTTTTTTTCCCGGAATAGAAAAAGACTTTTCTTTGAATTTTTTACGGAACAAATGAAGACCATTATTAGAAAAGGCGTAATTGATAAAGGGACTATCTTTTGGTTTTGTTTGGGGGGAAATTCTTCATATTTACCACTCTAAAACGCAGGGATATTTTAAGATTTTAACAATTATAAAACATTTGATGAACGGCTGCCTATCTGTGAAACTTTCTAAACTTCATTTGCACAGATTATTGGTTTGTAGGAGCCAGTAAAGAGTGATTCTCTCTAACGCAGAAATTGATAATTGAACTCCTATCAAAACTGTTACATTTTCTAATGATTTACATTGTCTGGAAACTTCGAAAATATACCTTTGGTAGAAGGACGTAAATATCGCAGTAAAAAATAATAATGTCTGCATACAGTCAAAAAAAGGACTTTTTCGAGTCGGGTATCAAAACGATTGTCAAACATCTATGTTTGTTTTTTTTGTCAGTATTTTAAAACTTTAAATTAACTAGAGCGTAATAATTCACTAATAATATTTTTAGCTGTTGAACAATAAGTGCTTTTTGTCGAACTTTTGATATTTTGTGCGTAGTTGCTTATTATAGAATTTCCAATTGCAAAAAATGTATATATTGTTTTAACCTCGATATAACGAATAACCCTAAATTAACGAAAAAAATATTCGATCTCGATGAATTCGTTTAATTGGGGTCCGATTGCATACTGTACACAGGGGGAAAAATGGAGCGATTCAAACAGTAATGAATAATGTATTAAAATATGTCCTCTTTTTTTAAAAAAAAATAATGAAGCGGTTGAAAGTCGATTTTAATATTTAAGTATTTTTCTGTCTTAATTTTTCCAGTTAGGGCCTTATTCAGACAGAGAGATTGGCAAAAGCAGCTTAAGGGGTTGGATTTATAAACATTAGCAATTAAGAACTTATGACTCAGGCTGCAGTGCTCATCCCCATTATTTGATTTTCATCGTCGTGGGGTTCACTTCCCTACATCGAATAGAAAGGAATTTTTCTCCCTGAACAAACTGATCAATGACTCGATGTAGAGAGCCACAAATAAATGAATGCCCGAAAGTATCGATCATCGGGAGATCGAACCCTTCATATAACCCACCCCTTCGACTACTTTCTCTTTTCGAGGGGTCGGTGAGGGCTCTACATTCCTGTTATTTATCTTGGAATAGAAAACGGAGGTAGAGCATTTTTTTCCCAATAACTCTACTGTATCAAGTTTGGAAAAATTTTCGGGATTTAATTCTTACAACTTTATTTTAAACGGTTTTAATTGCATCGTATGGCACTTTTCTTCAAATGTAATCTGAACATTTAATAATAATTTAAGTTTATTAGTTAGGGATGTAGAATTTAAAAAATAATTAAAAATGATTTTGAAGGATTTTATTTTTAAGGGATCTTTTAGGTATTTGGAAATTTTTTCAATATTAAAAGAATTATATAAACAAGTAATGCGTATTTAACTTGTTAAAAAATTATGCGTACGTAATATTATTCGACAAAAAGATCATAAAACAAACTATGAGCACATTTTTTAAAAAATATTTTCTTCATAATATCTATGTACTTAGTATTCCAGAAAACTTCCTGTTAGAATCGGAAAAGCTATAAACTTTAATGATAATAGTTAGGAAGTTATATGCAAGTATATATATATTAATACATATATATAAATTTCCAGCTGATAAGGCAGCATTTCACAAGCATAATTCCATGCGTTGAAAACTGTCCTTCACCGTATTAAATTATAAAAAACTCTTTTAAAATAGTTAACCCTTACAGAAAACCATAAAGAGTTACTAAGACTAAATTTTGGTATGTAATTGTTTATCTTCGTTGGGCCTAAAACAAATAAAAATTATTTTAAAAAATACATAATAATGTGTTTTTTTATTTCTATCAGTGTGTTATTTTATAAAACATTTGCTTTCATTTGCTCAAATATACTTTGTTATTGCCCTAACTTACACTTACCGAATAGCATGACACATGTGAGAAAAAACCCATTAATACATTATTACAGGACACAATAAACTGAAATAAGTAATAAGAATAACAATACAGTCTGCGAATGTTTCATCATTGGTGCTGAATATTTGACAGTTTTTTCCCTCTAAACTTTCCCGTTTACGTAATTGCGTACGGCATATGTTCTATTGTGACATTCTGTTTAAAAAAATGCAGATAAAGCTATAATTAAATATGACAATAACCAATTTTAAAATAGTGCGAAATGTTTCCCTTAAACGGAAAGGGTTAATTAATCATGATTCACGTCGTTATGTAATAGCTAATAATGTATTATGAATTTAATATTCAAATATATGTTCGAAAAAAGTTATTACATGTACTAGATTATTAAACAGGGATTTTGTACTTTCATAACTTTGTACTAAATAATGCTCCATGGTTAATATTACATCGTGCTTTCAGAGAAATATATGAAGAATCATAACTGCAACCGTAATAAAAGGTGTCATAGTGTAGAATGAATACTTATAAGACTTCAGATCTAACTGTGAACGCTGATTAAGAACTTTTTTTGAAAAAGGAGAGCCTTTAGAATAACGACACCGTGAAAAAGATGGTATCCCTTAAACATTGCTCATGAAACAAAATATTCATTCAGAAATTCCGGGTAAAAAAAGTGAATGAAGAAACCACTGCGCAAATGAGCTCAGAATTAATTATGGTGCATTGAATCTGGTCGTGTGTAGTTGACTCATTAAGACCCTTCAAAAAATTGAGATCCATGTAATATAAAAACACCGCGAGATGCTTTTTCGTAAACACCAAGTGGAAGGCAGAAAAAAGCTTCGGGTGGGAAAGGAATTCTCAAAACGGAGAGGGAACACATATCTGTCTTTGAGCGACCAGTCTTACGAAAATCTCCGAAATTCAACAGAGCTTAGGGTGGCAATCTTACCGCGACCGTCTTCAATTTATCATCACGGTTAGGAAAGGAGTTTTCTTTCTTTTTTTCCTCTTCTGACTCCACGAATCCATCCCCCCACCGTCCACCGTACTATATTTGAGTAGACCGTCTACTGTGTCTGAATAGCACGCAAGCCCAAAACAAACGCCTTCACTGTTCCGAATGAAAACCCGTAACTTTGTTTTCCATTTGTGTTTTTTTACACTAGAATAGGAGGTTTAGGAAAAGATCCAAGAGAATGTCAGTTTGTTCTCTATTCGATTTCCAGTCCCACTTTTTCTTCCTAGCTTCAGGAGTTAAAAGAAATGGACTCGGAAAAGAAAAATGATTCGGTTTGAATTGATCGATGCATGCAAGTGAGGGAAATTTTTTATGAATTTCTTGAATATTTCTCCTGGCTATTCTTATAACTTGATACATACTCTATTGGCCAAAGTTCGGAACTCTGTATTCATTCATTTCATACAGAGTGCGTTTCCGTTACAATGTAGTTTTCCGCTAGCGGATGCGTGAGATATTGTACAATGTGTGTATGTGTGTGTGTGCTGAAAATTTCATGCTTTCTGTCTGCCTCAAGATTACAAAATTCGAATTATTTTGTTTCTTTCAAGTTTCAAACAGAAGTTTGTTTATTTATAACATTACCTTAAGGTATCCGACTACCCTAAAATTGTGAATTTTGCTAAAATTTGACAATTTTTTTTGATTTTATTTTATAGGCAATCTTATTAGCTTTATAAAAATACCAAGTTTATTACTTTTCATCCACTAGAACAATATCTACAAGTGTTTTAGTAAGAGCAGATGCCATACTTTAAAATGCATTTTACTCGAAATGTTTTTTTTTTTTTAAATGCTCAAACGGGGACAGTGATTGCTCCGAAAGTTTTGAAAATAATAAACTGAAATTTTTTGTGTATGTTTTGTATAATATTAGAAGTGTTTTAACCTTCAGATTTATCAATCACTATTTTATTACAAAATTGACAGTCCCTTCTGTGAATATAATAACTGTTTTTTTTAAGCAACTTCATATAATAACTGGTAAATTGCTCTAGTTTTCGTAAAAGTCAAAATGTCTCTTATCCTGAAGATCATTTCAAAAATGAATACCAAAGCAACACATCAAAATTGAAAAATTGAAAAATTTTTCATGAACTTTTGTGCAGAATGGGCCCCGTTTATGTAATTTTTTGTAAATTTTTACCCATTTTTATTAATAATAATAGTTTCTTTTTCTCTTTTTAGTTTTAGCATATTTTTCTTAAAATGTACTAAATAAATCTAAAAATCACAAAAGATATTCCCATATCTCCATTATTTTATTTTTTAAAGGTGTCGCAAGTAGTCGGATACGTTAACAAACATATTGAATACACACTTAAAACATTTGCTGAATTTATGAAAAGAACTACTATAATATGCATTAGAAATTATGTTACTTTTTTTCATAAATGTTCTTATTTTGATTTATTTTTCTTGAGATATAGCTGTTACAGATAATTTTCCGTTGTGCATTTGCAAATCGATTACGCCATGGTGGTTTTCGTTCTCACACTCTTGCAATTATCCACTTCTAATTATTTATAAGGCAAAAAAAGTCCTTAGTTGATTAAAACAGCGGTCGCAAACCTTTAGGACTTCACGGACCACTAAATATATAATTTCACCTTTGGTGGACCACTATAACTATATCGTCACTTATTTACATTTCTATTTACATTTCCATATCACTGAATAGGAACTTTATGAAAAGTGAAAACAAACCGGAAATACAAAGCAATATCACCAAACAAAAGTTTTATGCCCCCAATTTACCATGGTTGTCATCTCTCGCTTTCAAATATTGCTACATACACCAGTAAAAATAGCTAAAAAGTTGCTCAACTCAGATGAAATTTCGCTGAAAATAGTACCTAAGTTTTTTTTTAAAAAAGTATAATCCATATTCCATAATACATTTTGTTACTCGTCATTTTTGAACCTGTATAGTAATACAAATATAAATAATATCCCATTTTATTTGTGGACCATCAAGAATTTTTCATGGACCACCGATTGGAAATCGCTTGATTAAAATTCTTTTAGTTGAAAAAATTCAAGGATATTTTAGGTGTTTCTAATTCAGTAGAGCATACAAGAATTTTTCAAGGGGGGAGGGGGTGGTCCGGGATCCATAGTTCACCATTCTTGTATCATGCTTCTTTTGATTTTGTCGATTTTCGGAAACAAAACACACTAAAAAACTAATTAGTGAATAAATAATTAGTATTAATTAATAAAATTAATCATTAATAACAAATACTTAGTTAAATTTTACGTACTATATACTTAGAATTATAATCAATCGGAAAAAATTCAAGGGCTTTGGGGTGGCCGGACCCCCAGGACCCCTTGTGTGCTCCACTGTGCTAACAACTTGTGATTCCCCAAACACATGTCAATTATAATCTTATATAAAAATGTTCATCTTAAATAATTATGTTTATAATGCTATGTTATATGTTAATTATTAAAATGAATCTAAGTTTAAGAAAACTTTACTATAATCGTCATATGATAAATTCTTTCTTTGTTCACATGCCATTCATTAATCTTTTTTATCAAGCGAATATTTCATAGCCTATTACTTCGAAATATTTTACTTTCCTAATGTTCATAATGTATAATAATATTATATGCATTCATAATTCATAGATGTCAAGAAGAATATTCGTGAGTTGTATTCTGTTTAAGCACATAACGAGTACTGATAAGCATACTTGAAATTAATATTGTGCTTTAAATCCCAAAGCAAAATTTGGGACCAATCTCTTAAAATTCCCTTACAATATTGTTAAAAATCAAAAATAATATTTATGATAGCTAGATTACCCCTACCCCTCACTTATAATATAAAAAAGGAATTTAAAATGTATTGAATCGTAAAATATATCTACAAAAAAATTTAATTAAAGAACGACAAATAAAAAATCAGTATCCTTTTTTATTAATATCCTAACCTTAAGCTATTCAAGACATCTGTTTACATACATATACTGAATAAATTAAACTTACAATCTGAAATATATATAATTAATTTCCGCGATCAAAGAAAAGCGACATGCATGACAATTTAAAGCTTTATTAGGAATTTCCTAAATTAAATATCCTATTTGGAAGATTTTAGCTACTTATCCTTCATAATTCATAAGCCTTTGTAAAGTGGGCGTCTCACTCGGTTCTGAATCAAATTTCAGTTAGGCTACCAGAAAAGAGAATTTTCGGAAGTTACAGGAGGAAGAGAACAGAACGCGTTTATCTTCCTTTTCCTTACCTTTCATTCGTTGCTATGGGAGCCGGAAAAGGAAAACTTGTGTTACAATGCTTTAAAACAACACTGAAATCTACTCAAACTTTGTAGAAATAGAAAAATCCTCTCAGAGAAAGAGACCAAATGAAGCATTAGGCATATTTCTGTAGTGTTAGGCTATTCAATATTAATGTATTGCTTCTCATTCCCAGTTTTACCTAGGAAATAATTAAAAATTTTACATAAAAAGTCATATTACAGTTAATGTGAATGAACCATTCAAATGGCAAGAATTTAGTCGAAGGATTGAGATGTAACTGAATAGAATTGAAGAAAAAAAAAATACAGTTACAATAGTTTAGTTTAGCGGCACTTAAATTATTTTCCCATTAAATTATATATATATATATATATATATATATATATATATATATATATATCCTATGCCCGTTTTCGACTTTTCATAATTTCGACGAGCAGTCCAATACGATGTAGAACGATAAAAAGTCACCAAAGGATTGTCAAAACACTCAAAGAAATACAGTTTAAAACAGAAGGGCAAATATTGAAGTGAACCGCTGTCATTGATATCTCATTTTCACTAACAATGGCAAGAATTTGAATTTGTCATTCCTATATATATATACATAATTAGCATTTATAAAAGTAACTGCAAAATATACATAAAGCTCAATAAGCTCCAAACACATTTTTGCAAACATTATTTCTAAGCTTTATTTTTACTATACATTTCTTCAAAACAACATTCAAGGTGTGTTTCAACCCCTGCTGTTGTAAACTTAAATGCAACTAAATATTTTTTCATTTAAACGCTGAATAAGTTATTAGAATAATTACAGCTTTTTGAACTTCAATCATCTTACTCCATCAAATCTATAAAAGCCCTCGTGTAGCTGAACAGTGCGACGTTAATATTCAATCAACCAACCATCAAATCTATAGGAGCTAGCATTAAGTTAAGTTATTAAGTTTTAAAAAAAGTGCTGGGAAAAAAATAACAAATATTGTTTATCGCCAGTATAAAAGACAGATTCATGTAAGCTGTGCTTTGCGTTTTATGTAAATCATACATTTTTGTTGTACATTCTCCTGAGATAAAAACACAAGCAGTCATTGCTGAGATAAATATATGACCGCAATGTTTTCAAAAACTCTTAAAAACAAAATATTTAATATAAAATACGCGTTTTATCATTAAAATCTTGATTTTTTATACCTGTCTCTGATGTGATATAACCTATAGTCTCAAAATCATATAAGAGATAGTTAAGTCAAAAATAATTTTTTTTTAAAAAGAAAGAAAGATAGAAAAAACTATTAAATATGAAAAAAGAAAACACACCCGTAAAAATATTAATCAAATCTGTATATAAAAGTTTTTAAACGTCTTCGAACGTTTTTCTTTTGGAATTCTCAACAACATTGTCAACAACTCTCGGAAAAACTATATCTTTCAAGCCCAGGGAATCCCCCAAAATAATCAAATGAAAATATTTTTCTTCGCAGGAAAAGAGAGTATCAGCATTTTTTAAGAACATTTTTTATAATACGAGATAAAACATAATTTTCATTCATGATAATAAATACATGGAAAAGCGTTGAATCGAGTTTCTTTCAAAAATTTCATTTTTATTCCGAGGTAATTTTTTTTTTTCACAGGGGATGAACATTTGGGCGGTCGAAATAAGTGAGTAAAGCAAGGGGGAAGTAATAATGATTTGCACAACACAAAGGTTCACTGAAGCTAGTTTTACTTATTTATTTACTTGAGTTTTTAGTCCCCATCCTGTGCAATAACTATCAGGCAGTAGAAAAAACATATCTTCGCATACATAGGCGAGTATTGCGTCGTTTTTAGACTGGATGTAGGAGTGGTATTACTCGGTGCTTTCATCCCTTCCCCTCTTACGACTAGCATCTGTTTCCAAGTCGGCTTCCTGGGTAGCTTTTACAGTTTGTTAAATATAGGTTACATGTCTAAGCTCTCTTTCTCTACATGCAGTGTATTTTTTCGCCTGCTCTTTTTCCGTTAATTTTTTTTCCCTCCGTTCTTTTTTTTTTCTTCTCTCTTTTGCTTCCAGAAGTTCCACATAGGATGTTAAGAACAGACGATATTAGAACCCTGGCGACATTGTGAATAGGTGGGAGGGGGCTAGTTTGGCTAGTTCCTCCCCATCAGGAAATTCAAAACTTATCCCATCCGCTTGATGGTTGAACTCTTTTGGCTTAAGTTTCTGATTTTATGACGGTAACGGAGACCTTTTCACAACTTCTAAAATCAGAAGTTTTGGTTTCTGCATCATCATTAAAAAAAATGAATTAAGTAGATAACAACCAGATAGTTGTTTATTTTCCTGTACAAGTATATATATACACAGTCGAGCCTCCCAATAACGAACCTCTATTTTACGAATTTCTCTATTTTGCGAATCTTTCCCTGGATCCAAAAACATTTTACTATTTTCTTTGTAACCTCTAAATATCGAAGAGCATTTTCTATACAACGAACTTTTTCTCTTGTAATTCGACTATTTTTCTATATTTTTTAAAAATAATTCAGACAATTTTCAGATTATCCTTTCTATTAGCAAATTTTATGGTGGTCAATGACCTTGAATTGGAATTACCAGGTCACTAACTTATCTACAGCACTGAAATGGCCATAATTTTCTCAAACAAGAAACTCAAATAAAACTAACAGATTTTATCAGTAATTAAATTTAAGGACGCATGTTATAGTGTATGCTTAAAATTACTGGTTATAAAATAATGTATGTTTAAAAATACTCGTGAGTTTAAAATTAGAAAAAATGTCGTTAAAAAATTCATCAATTTTAATATAAAATTGTTTTTAAAGTTGAAAATACAACTCCTGGACAAGGTCTTCGTTTATTTTCTTATTTTTTATACAGATTTCTTTTTGATGGGTAGGATATATAAAATGAATAGATATAATTTAAAAAAAAGTGTGAATTATTGCTTTTCTTAAATAATGTATGGTGTTTATGAATTTCAAATTTGTTTTACGTGGTTTTTAAAGTATATTAAAAGGCGAACCTCTATTTAACGAATATTCCATGTAGCGAACTTTTTTCGGGATTTAGCGACTTCGTTAAATAGAGGTTCGACTGTATTTTTGTTTTTGAATACCTATATCTGTAGGTGTTATTGCTTGTTGTTAGAGGGCCTAGTAACAATGAAAGACATAGTAATAACATGAAAACATTCTCAGAAATATCCTAAAATTTATGAGAAGGAATTTCATGAATCCATTTACTTAAAACTTAAAAACATTTGATAAATACACAATTTTTCTCCTTAACATATATAAAAGTATTAGAGAGGTGTGAAAGCTCGGAAAAGGGGGATCCAGCTCAAATGTGCCGTGCTCGTCACTTGACCATGGTCCATCGCCAATAGCCCTAGTGTTGCTTTGTCGTGTGACGTTAATAAACACTCTCTCACTTAACATATAAGTAACAAACCCATTTATCATTATGATACAGAAGATAAAATATATAGCATATGATTGAAAATAATGATTGATTCAATTGGAAATTATTAGTACAGTAAAAAATATGCTTTTTTTCCCCTCTGGTGAGGTCCAAATACGATATTAATGTTGGAATGTTTTTCTATTTGAAAAAAAAAAAATGTTCCAATTTTGAGCCCTCTTCTATATTATAAGGAAAAGACAATTTTAAACCGTTGGAAAAAAAGGGGTTAGATTTAACTGAACTCATCTGAACTCAGTGGCGCAACAGCCCATAAAGGGCCAAGGCCTAATGTGTCTATCTCAGTTTACGTGACCTTAAGCGCTGGGGTGCATGTGCAGATGTTTCGGTCAAGTGGTCAGTCTGATGCGAAACCCCCAGTGTTCAGTTCCCAAGCAAGTTTGGTACTCATTTATCGACCTACTGAAGGGATGAATAGCTGAGTCAACCTTTCCAAGCCCGGGATTAATGCTAGATTTAATTTATCAATTTAATTGGATCCGTTAATCCTACACTCGTTTTCATAAGGGAATTTACATTTTCTGTTGCCATTTAAATTTAAAAACCTCGATACTGACTAGTCTAATTCGACTGAATTCAAATAGTTCTGAAATGTCTATCTTCAAAAATGCCAAAAATATTGAGAACATATTTATTGGGTTATTAAAAGTTATTAAGCAATACATATTTGGTTTAAAATAATGAAGAGAAGAGAGAAATATGTAAAAAAAATAACTTTGTATAGTAAAAATAATCAATCAGATCGACAAAAAGTTGAATTTTTTTTTTGATAAATAAATATACGGTTAATTTAATAATATAGTAAATGTATTAAATTAATTACATTTGTGCTAAATTTTTGACTTTTCTTATTTTGTCTATTTTAATTTTTTTTACTATGACACAATTGATGATTATAACAATTATTATTCAAAAGGTGGCTTTTAAAAATTTCGTTGACACATTTAGCTTTTTGTTGGTGTACTCTTAAATATTAAAATAGGATCGGGTCTATTTAGAAAACATTACATCAAGTGATTGAACCTATATAATTTTTAATCGTCGTCAAAGTTTCAAATATTTAATTTTTTTTCTCCTTTAAAAAGATCCACAATTACTGATTATTATCCATACATATCTATAAACTCTAGCATAAAGTTTTATTTTATAGAAAGAAAAAAAAAAGCATAAAAGGTGTTTATATCCTTTAATATAATTAAACATTCGTATATTTTTTTGTCCTTGTGGAAATAATAAGCTCTCTAAATTAGGCTTTGGTAATAAAGTAGGAAGAGCATGAAGAAAAATTTACATTTTTGGAAAATTTTCTGGATGTAAAACATCGAAATATTCATATCTTGCAAGCTTTTCTGAAAAGCTTTTTTTATTTCTTAAAATATATTAATTTAGGAAGAAAACATTTTTCAGTATAAAGAGCTTTAAACTTCACTTTCCAATTAAATTTTATGTTTTACTAATTTTTGATGAGTGTAAACTATTTTTAAAGAGTTATCTCAACTGTAAAAGAAATTACAAGTTAGCATTAATTATAAGGCAGCGAATTACAAAACCGGAGTCGTTGGGGAATCAGTGTAAAATGATTAAAATATTACCGGGTTGAGCTCAGTGAGTCAAAATAACTATTTCTCTCCCCCCTCCCTTTTTTTTTCTTTGAAGAGTGGGTAATTTTTCTGGTAATTTTTCACTACATAAATGAAAAATAAGTAGTATTGTTTGTATTTTAAGAAAACTTGGAAAATTTCTCTGTTTTCCTACATATTTTTTATATCATTAAATTACAAATTTTAAAGGATTTTAAATATACTGCAAAACTAAAGAAGAGCTTCAAACAATAAGTAAACGGAGGTATGCGAGCTTTTTGTTTCTCGGATAATGTCATTAATTCTCAAAAAATAAAAGATTTAAAAAAAGAATTAAAACTAAAAACTTTAAAAAAAAAATTGTAAAAACTTTGAAAACCGTGCCTAACTATTTCTTTAAAAAAAAGTAGTTTTTTTTCCTTCCATCCTTGAAATCTAACATCCCAAACTAGAACCGTTTTTTGTTCCACTTTTTAACTCTTATTTCCACTCAACTAAACGACAGTAAAACCTAAAGAACATTTCATTTTTTCCAGTTTTTTTCAGCTCTATCCCGCCGGATCCGGTAAACGGGAGACGGTTTCCAAGAGCTGAAAAACTCTGAGGACAGATTCAGTAGGCGGGCATTCACCAGATCAAATTAGAGAAGCAAATCTTTTTTAAAAGCCACCGTAAGACACGTTTGCCAAGTCTTGGCGTTTTCCACAACCAAATAGATCCTTACAAGACATAAGAATCTAAAAACAACTAGCTTTTTCAGGCGGTCTCGTGAAAATAAACTGTCAATACATGTTATTTTTTACATGTATGGAAGTTTTTTAACTTTATTTTTTCCCGAAGCTATTTTTTCCCTCCAAAAAGATCATTTCTTAAGCTACAAGTGCTAGAGAACGTATTTCATATGGGAAACCCTGGCTCTTTGAGTTCAGTTTTTCTTTTACTTTTTTTTCTTCTTCTTTCTTTCTTTTACTTCAAGCTTAATGTTACTTAAGAAACTGTGTTTGGTGGTTTCTTCGTAGAAAAGAAAAACGGAAAAAAGGGGAAAGTGAAGATGGTGTGTAGGGAAAAAAAACACCCATTAAGGAGAAGTTTGAAAAAATTTTCTCACGGAGAGAGAGACCTTCGTAACTCAAGCTTGAAGTGCTATTGACCGTTTGTGAATATTTTGTCATCTGTTTCTAATCGAAGGAATAAATAAAAAGATTTGATATCATTAGGTGATTTATTTTTGCATTTTACTTAAACTATCAAGGAGGAATACATTACTAACTTTCCAACGAACTCTTTGAAATATACATCATTATGTTAAGTTTCTAAGTCATTCCCATGTTGAGGATGGCAACAATAAAATAACTTATTGACATTAAATATTGCTTTGGTTGTGTTTTTCTTTAAATCCAATCAAATGTAAAAGTGATTTATAATTTTTTTGTGTTTTTTTAAATATTTTTAGAGGAAGGGTAAAGGAAGAAAATTTAACAATTTAGAAAGCAACATTGATTTAAATTCAGTAGAAGTAGTTTTCCAATTCAAAAATCAGAAACATTTAAAAAATATTTCCATTAATAAAATATCACCTGAATAATCCTATCATTAAAAGCACCATTACCACAACTGCTATGTTTTAAAAGTTAGAGATTTTAGCTAAAAATATGGTTCAGCGTTCAGTTTTTAAAAATTAAAAAATAGCAGTTTTATTAATATATTTATAATGCTTAGAGGTAATGGGTTTTTAATTTTTCTTAAATAATACATGTTTATGTATATAATTGTTATATGAAAGCGAGTTTTATAAAATTAACATAAACGTACAATAAATAAAGTTTGTTAAGATAAAAAATTGGGAACGCATATCCTTCATGCGTTTTTACATTTTGCATTTATGTTTACTATATGTTGTTTCCTTAATTTTGTAGCTCGCTATATTCAATGTTTCGTTAAAATAATTTATTTGAAAAAAATGATGTTAAAATTATAAAACAAAATACAAATAAAAAGGAATATTTTTCTCTCGCAAATGATACAAAATAATATCACTAGAAATAAAAAAAATGATGAAGCTATAAATTAAATATTAATATTGGTTGGTCATTGATTATGAAGATACATCATCGTAAGAGTTTTGAAAGGGAGAAATAAGGATATATACGAACAAAGTAATTTCATAAATCTCGAATATATTCATTCAAATCTGCTCTAAGAAATAGGAGAAATTAAAGCAGATTATTCAATTTTGCTTCAAATTTAAGAATTCTCGTAATTAATAAGACTAAAGTTATGTATCTAAAAATTCATTTACTATGGTAAGTTTCAGCTCATTCAAATTAATATTTTATTTAAACTTAGCACTAAAATCAAAAATAATTCATTTGTAAAAAATTTATTTAATTAATTAATAAAATAAAATGTATTTATTCACGTACTCATATATAAATATAGATCATGAGTTCTTCTGAATGCAATTGAAGCCAATAGACAGCCAGGAAAGCATGCTGATCACAATAAATTGTTTATTTTAGATGATTCTTTGGAAATGCCACATTGCACAAGAAGACATTTGAAAACAAATAGGAATCAGCAATAATACGAAAACGCGCGATCGAAGCTTATGACGAAAAAAAAGTGTTCTCTCAATCCAAAGCCCTTAATCTATATTTTTATCGAAGTTTCGAGAATGTTCTTTAATCACATGTTTTTTAAATTTTACTTCACATTTATTGGATCCAGAGACTCAAGTAACATTGCGTTAGCTTACCACAAAAACAGCACCGATGTGGAAATTTCTTGAAAACTAAAGTTACGCTTAAAATCAAAATCATGTTATATATATGTATACGGGCTAAGTATCTAATACTGAAATACCGATTCTGCTTTTGGGAACTCTCAAGATAAGTTACCTATTACTTTAGATCAGTGCTTTTCAAACTTTCAATATTTGTAACTCAATTTTCAATCATTACTTTCATCGCACCCCCCTCCCCCAATACATAACAATAGCATTGAATTTCACATTAAAGCTACCATACGACCTTTATTATAACTCACTAAAATTATCAACATAAGTATTAAATTTTGTATATGTTGCTTTTAAGTAATAGATATTTTTAATAAGTTACTTAAGTAATAAGAAAAGTTTTATGTTACATTTCCTTTTTAGTTTTTAAATTGGCAGATTGCAATTTAAGTGTCAGGTGTTTTTTTATTATGTCGGAATGTATTTTGTTTTCTTCCTCTTTCAGTAAATTAATAATTTTTTTAAATGATCTTTTATTTTCGACTTTTTTATCACGCCCCCTAGAGAGGCGCGCACCACAGTATGAGAAAGGCTGCTTTAGATGATTATTTTATTCCGATTCCCGTATCATATTGTGATTATATTGTGATTATTTCTTTAATTAATATTGCTATATTTAATTGAATTATTCCTAAACAAAGATAATTATGTTCAATTATTTGACTTATTTATATGCAACCGAACGAGAAAGAAAAATTTAATGAAATAATTATGCAAAAAAATCGGAAAGGTACATTGTAACCATAGTTTCGAATGCCTGAAGTTTGCTCTCCAGTAAGGAGGATACGTCTCATTTGTGCCAGATAGTATGCGTTCAACCAACCATTCATATGACACGTTATTCTTGTTAATGAGAAATTAATTTGAATTGTACAAGCTTTTTTCTTCAAACACTTAAACAAGATTGATGTGCCTCTTTTCCAACTGAAATCATTGCTAAATTTGTGATAGTTTTAGTTTAAAGTTCTTTACCTTTTAAATAAAATTGAAAGGAGAAAAAATTGAGGAAACCATTCGTGTACGATTTTACGTTAACTGTATAAATGTTTTTCATGCAAACAATTGCGATAAAAATATGCTTTGAGTGCTATTTATATTTTTTCTGAGTTATTAAAATCGGTTTCACTTCAAAGCAGTTTAAATGTATTTTGAAGGAATTTTTCATTTATTTATAGATTTCTAATAGCAATAACTTTGATCGATTGAATGATGCATGCATTTAGGTTTGGTGATTTGATGGTTTTAAACAGATTTTACTCTAATTGCGAATGATGGGGAAAGCGTTTTTTGGAATTACTGAAGCACTGGTGCTCCAAAGGATTTAGCATTCTTCTAAGCAAATAACTGTCTCTGTTGAGATCTAGCAGCTAAAGCATTAAAAACCAACACATTTATGAAATTTATAGAAATGCATTAAATTTATTATAAGTTCTGTTAATTTTTAAATATTCTCCTCCCCAGACTTCACAAAACCTTGAAAGGGACTGTATGTGGATTTTTTTTTTTTTTTTATCTGCAAGGGTATGGCCGAGTTATCAGGAATGCCGGATTATTCAGTGGCGAGTTTTCGGGATTACTGCATTAGGCTTTAGGAATAAATAAGATCTAGAAAATTAAAATTGTACATCCCGTATACATTTCTGAAAGTACTTAAGGTATCCGACTACTTTCGGAACCGTGATTTTGCAAAAGCGGATGAATGGATAATATTTATGATATTTAGTGTCACTTAGATTATAAAACGTCTATAAAATTGTTTTAAGAATATTATAACAATAAAAAATTAGTTAAGTACAATATTTTGACAAAAAATGAACATAGAATGACCCATTTTCAAAAGATTCTCCTTTTGTGAAAAGTGCTTCTATTATAATAATATTTTTCCTGTATATAGCTCGAGACCTCTCTACAGAGGCTCAATTAGAATTTTTGAAATATATAACTTAGAAATGGGTTTATCCATATTTTACAACAACAGAGGGGAGAAATTTTAAGAAAAAGCCTCCGATAATTATTGCAATGGGTGGTAACTCTGAAAATAACGAGAATTTTTCAAAAATTCTAGTTCAAGACTCTCTGGAGACGTCTTTACTTTATATAAGCGAAATATTATTATTTTCGAAGCATTTTTTATAAAAGGAGAACATTTTGAAAAAAGATTATTCTAAGTTAATTTTTTGCCAAAATATTGTTATTTAAATAATTTTTTTTCTCAAAATGTACTTAAAACAATTTTATACATGTATTCTAATCTAAGTGACACTAAATATCATGAAAATTATCCATTTATGCGCTTTTTTAAAATCACGGTTCCGAACGTAGTCAGATACCTTAAGTACTTTCAGAAATGTATGCGTTATGTACAATTTTAATTTTCTAGATTTTATTTATTCCTAAAGCCTAATGCAGTATTCCTGAAAACTCGCCACTGAATAATCCGGCAATCCTGATAACTCGGTCATACCCTTGAAAATAAAAAAAGAAAAAAAGAAAATCCACATACAGTCCCTTTCAAGGTTTTTGTGAAGTCTGCTATTTAATTTACATTATAGACAGCTTCATACACATGCCTTCATAAAATATTTTGCTGAGGTGTGTGTGATCAGATAAATTATTGTATATTATGTATTTATTAGTTTTGTTTTTCATGTAGTAAGCGCTCCTTGCCTTCATAAAGTACGTGCTTTTAATTTGTTTAAAGGTATTTGGGCAATTTATTTTCTGTTGTATTCTGAAGCAAACAATACATACAAATATAGCACAATATCTTCTGAGGAAACACTCGTTCTTGTTCTTTTTAAATCCCATTCTCGATAACACGACTTTTTAACAAACTCGACCCCCCTTCGATCCTCATTAGGTCGAGTTTTCGAGAGACTACTGTACTTGGAAATAATTCACTGTCAATATAATAGTGCCAACTTTTTTATTGATTTTCACGAATGCATCATGCACAAGTGATTATAATATGTATTGAATTTAGTTATGAATTGAGTTAAAAGAAAAGCTATTACGCTTTTCAGCCACCCTCTTTCGATCTAAAAATGTCTGGTAGTTTTAACAGGTGGTCTAATGATCTTATTTTTCATTATCTGCGGAAAACAACCATTAACATTCAGAAAAGGCATTGAAAATGACTTTTTGTGTCACGGCTTATAAATAAAGTATTGTTTTGAAATAACTTTCATTACTGGTTTTGTTCTCGTGTCCAAAATTCAGAAATGACAGGAAAAATATATACCGATAAAAGTTGCTGGGAAAATTAATAAAACAGCAACGAAGTTATGACACAAAGAAAAAATCGATTATGAATCAGCTATCAGCACATGATCTGTTTCAGGAAGAATTGGTAAAACCGTAGTAAAATATTTAGAGTAATATATACTTTAAAGAATACTAGAAGTACCTTTAAAATAATTGTAAAATATATATGCACTATCGGGAGTTACAAATTTTTCAATTCAATGAAGTTTTCATTAAAAAAATTGGTAAAAAATTAATATGAATTAGTTAATAGATTATTCTAAATGTATTCCATATCTGTTTGGAAATTGAAGCCAAAAATTTTCAATACTTATAATTCTGTTACAGAGATAGAGAATTTTATAAAGGAAAAAATAGCTTTTTGACCGTTGTTATGCCTTAGGTATCTGCTACACCGTAAATTTTCATATGGAAATTTAGATGGAAATGTTCAAATTTATTTTACTCATTAAAAAAAAAAATCAAGCATAGAATCATTTATAGAGCATTAAATTCAGATAATTTATAAATTTAAAAAGATAGATTTATTATGTAGTAATATTCAATTATAATTGCATGAAAATGTGTTTTCATTTAAACTTAATTCTTGAAAAGTTTTGCGGTTCGAGGTGTTTTTACCATTTGTTGTTGCCCGGAACTATATTAATTATACCTTTTATGCACTGTGTTGAGTGTTTAAATTCAAATTATACGACATTTGATTTATTTTAATTCCAATCTCCATTGCAATGCAAAATGTAAATTTGATTTAAAACAAAGCTGCACGAAATTTAAAATTTATATTTTTTGAAAAATGAGAAATCGAGGTCTAAATATCAAAACTAAATGTTTCCAATTTTAAATTTGTACATTTATGGATCTTAGAAAAACTGTCATAAATCTGGTGGAAAATAGCAACAGTGAGTTAAATCACTTATGCTCAGAAATTCTGTTTTATCGCTGTACCCAAATAAGATTTTAAAAAATAATTTTTAATCCCACAATTACAACTACTAAATTTTTTTTCATTTCAAACTCTGATTCTCCAAACAAAAAATGTTATTCAAAATCAATTGTATTTCAATGAAGTATTATTAATAAGAAATTTAAAAAAAAATTACCTATAATTCCGTTAAGTATGAAATTTTCTAATTTATGTGCAAGTAGGATAATTGTTTTTTTAAAAAATAATTCCTTTAAATATTAATTTTTTAATCTATGCATCTACGATAGTTTGATATATTTTTTTCTGTCTTTTTTCATAGGTGTACAATGATGGAATCTTCATTCGAACTGAAAATGGAGCCATTCGTAATCTACCCTGTAGATCCGGGCTTTTGTAGATTGCTTAGCATTCAGAAGCTCGTACCTACAGATGTCTTGCGAATTCGGCTGATTGCTGCGTCATCAATGAAAATCCTTCCAGTGGCATCAAGAGAACTACTTTTCCGGAAGAAATTATCCTTTTTATTCTATAGAAAAATAATTTATTTGACCTATAAGAAATAATTAAATCAGAGGGAAAAAAATGAACGACATTTCAAATTACATTTCATGTTGCCTCATAGAAATAAAATATTTGCTTACAAAACTCAACAAAAAAAATTGTAAAAAAGTGTAAATAAAAAACATATAAAGTATTTTTTTCCCTTTTTTTTAAATAAAATTTCTAGTCGAATGTTTCTACTTTTTAAACTAATAGAAACATTCATTGAGAAATTTTAAATTTAAACATGTATTATGCATTAAAACCATAATAAAACAAAATTGTGCTTTCGTAAGATATGTGAGGACTAATTATATTATATGACTTCATTTAAAATAATAATAAGTAAGCTACACACAGTACTTTTTTATCATTTTCTTTTTGAAATTTTCAAAAATTAATAAACATAGAAGTAAGAATAATCAACGTTTATTCTGAAAAACGGTAGAGTATACAGCATTTTTCTATGAGGATAGGGTTACAGTATAAAAAACTCTTTGACGAAAGTGACGAGGGGTGATCTCTTATGATAAAAATTTAAAATTCTTTGGGGGGAGAGGGGTACCCCTCCTCTTGAGTATCCTCGGCTGAAAAGAAATGTAATTAAGTGAGGTACAACTGTAAATAATTAAGTCAAACAGTTTCTAACCCCAAAGAAACAGACGGTCTTTCTTTTTGAAATAAAATTAATTAAACATATATTTTTATTTATGTATAGTAATATAAAATTTTGATAAAAATTTCTCATTCATATTCGTAATTCTGTTTAAAGGATTTTTAATGTATGGGTATAAAAATATAAAAAATATATACTCGCGTATAAGTGATTTTTAAAAGATGATTTATAATATTTCTTCTACTCTTATCTCGAGTAATATAGTTAAAAGTAATTATTTTTTAAGACTATACACTATGCATTCTTCTTTTTTTAAATGATTTATGGACGTAATTTAAAATAAAATATCGACGTTTTGGTAAACTTTTAATTAAGATACACAAGTAATTTAAGTTATTGCAACACATCTAAGAGACTTGAGAAAAGTAATTTATAGTTTAGTGAATTACTGTTTATAGTTTATTATATGTGTGTATACATATACATAACTCATTGTGTTAATTTAAAAAATGTATGTATGAAACAGAACTTATATATCTGGATCTTGTGGAATTTCAATTTCAGATTCTCACGATTTGTTGACCGAGAAAGACCTTGAAATGACCTGGAGCATTTACAGGATGGCCCACCAAATCAGTACTTCACGCACGCTGAAAAAATATTTCGTCTAACCACTGTATGAAAATAAATTGGAATAAAAAAAACATATACTTCGTCCTTTACTTGTCAAATTGCACCTCACTTCGACCGTTTCATTCACATCATGGTTAGGTGATTTTGGTTCAGACGGGGAGTGAAAATTTCTTCGACTGAAGCAGTACTAATGTTCCGTAACTTGGTCTTGTAAGTCTTCTTGATAAAAGGTAGTAAAATTTAATGAAGGTTAACGCTACAATACCCTTTCATTACCGAAAAACTTGATGTGTTCAAACCCGCTGACATGTCATTAGGTTGAAAACACCGGGGTGTTCAAACAAACACAGTTAATACTATCCTCCACGCTTTTCCCCCCCTTCTGATAAAAAAGTCTGAATTCACATTTTGTATACATATCATTATCTATGTCTTTAAAGATTTTGTATTAACTTTATTTCTCTCAACCGCGTCATGCTCCATAATAATGATAACAAAACAGGAACCTTGGCATTTAAATATCGCAAATGTAGATTATATTTCAAATACGTTAAAAATGATTTAACTCAAGCTGATTGTGCTTATAGTTAGTTATAAATATAAATTATTAGGTTTCAAAACAATCTTTATTAAGACAGAAACAGACTTATTATAATGTATATAAAAAAAGGGGGTTCGAAATGTTTTTTCAGAATTTTAAAATCTATTTATGCGGAAAAGATGTTCTAATACAGGGGTGTCCAACCCGATTCTTTACAACTTTACAAAATTCGACTATTTTGTACAATTTTTTTGTTTAAAGAGGGTTTTTTTCTTTTTTTTTTTTTTGTAAAAATAAATCTCATAACTGTTTTTATTTTATCACGTTGCTTCTGTTGCTCCGAATATCTTTTTTACTAAATTGAAATTTATCAAACATAAATCGTGCTCAAACTTAACGCACGAAAGCCTGCAACATCAATTATGATACCCAAAATAACCATGCATTGAGATCGACTTGCAAAAACTAAGTGAAAGAGTTGAGAAACAGATATTTCACTAATTAAATAAATTAAACATTATTTTATCATTGCATTATTATTATTATACTATCTATGTTTGTATACATGAAAAACAATGAAAACAATAATAATATATCAGTCTGTTATAAATTTTCATTCCAACAAATGTTTGTAATGGATCCAAATCTAATATAAAGATATATATTTTTATATGCGGCCCCGGGATAGTTAAGTTCTTCTGAAGTGGCCCGTGAGGTCATTTGGGTTAGCCACCCCTGTTCTAATAGAACAGTGGCTCACACAAGGGGAGGGTCTCCGGGTCTGGAATCCACCTTAGCCCTTGAATTTTTTTTCGATTGATTATAATCCTATCTATTAAGTACACAGAATTAAATTATTTGTTGTTAATAATTAATTTTATTAATTAATGCTAATTATATATTCAATAATTAATATTTCAGTATTTTTTGTTCTCGAAAATCGTCAAAATCAGAAGAATATGTTGGGCGGTATATTGGAATATGATACGAGAATGGTGGACTTTCTACCCTGGATCCCCCCCTGAAAAATTCTTATGTGTGCTACTGTGTTCTATGGTATATAAATGAAGAGGGGAAAATAAAATATATCTATACAAAATTAATTTTTATGTGAAGTACTGCCACTATAGAAAAATGAAGTTTAGGTATTTCAGCTTTTCTATGGTAATAAGTCAAAGTAATTTTTGTTAAAGTGAAACTAACATTTTAGTACTTTGTAACATTTATTCCTGTGAAAAGGCACCTACTTAATATTTTTAAGAAAGAACATTAGGTATATTTAACAGTTTCTTTAAATTTCTTTAAAAAATCTGGTCGAAAGTGCATGATAAACAGGAAGACGGAAAAAAGCTTGGATGGGAATAATTCGACTGTGAGGGGTGAGAGATCTGGGGTTATGGAATGTTGCTATGTACATTGTACTATTCCCTACTCAATACTCATCAAAAATATATAACTTTTGTTTTTTTTTATATTGTACAAATTTTTTTTTATTTTGAGTTTAAAATCATTTAACCGAATTTCTGAATCATGAACCGTTTTTCTATATTTTTTCGAAAATTCAACCTCTTTGTGGCAGTATTTAATTCAGAAATTATTTGTTTCCTACTTTCCAAATCAGAACCTTTGTTTCCGCATAGGAAGGTTCCGATTTTTTTATAACGACGATTCAACATAGTATATAATTACTAAATTTTATGAGTAACATGTATACAACCGTATCAATATATTTTAAAACAACTTTTGTTTAAATAATTACTTTTATTTACAATTGATGTAAATGAGGGAATAAATTATCACACTAATTTCTTACTGTTCATTGTGAGAATAAATAGAGAGTTAGCCTTAAGAATGCTGACTCTTGCATAATTTATATTTAACATAAGTCTCATTTATTAATAACCATAATGATCCATAAATAATGATAATCCCTAAATTAAAAATATCCTTTATAGATCCTTATTAGATTATTTTTTTTAACTAAGGAACTGCGACTTTTTTCCCTTATAATTTAGAATTAGGAATATTGTTATTACTTTTCGCCTATAGTGCTGATTTTCGTGACTGCTAAGAATAAAAATCTGAAATTAACATTTCAAATTAATGTAGGGATTTATAATACAATAATAATAAAGAAAACGTACACTTTTAAAAGGAAAATTAAAATAAATTTTATTTTTATTAAAATATGTATTTTAGATACATTTTTTTTACTAGTATTTTTGAAACTTTAGAATAAAAATTTTCCTTTTTAAAACTTAAATGATATTTTAAGATTCAGTTTTAAAAAGAATTTTTATATTTTTATTTTTGATAGAGGTAATTTATTAATTTCTTAAAATTCCAGCGTTATTTCCCATAGACATTCATGATGATAGTAGCGCATGCACGAATTTTTTTAAATGAAATTTAAAAGTTGTTAAAGAAATTATAAGAAAAACTATTTTTTTTTTCAGTATTTTTGTTTGAAATGAAAGTATTCATATAAAAAGAACTACAATGATTTCCTAAAACAACAAATTATTTTTCATATATTTGATCTTATCTTTTGTAGTACTTTTAATATTTCCAGAATTCAGATTCACAATCTTTTTTAACGGATTCTAAATAACTTTGTAAGCCATATTTTTATTTACAAATTTCCTGTGAAAATGCATGAAACATTTTCTTGTTTAAAATTATATCGCTTTAGAAGTGAAATCCATCCAAAAGGGAAGGGATGGGGAGACTACCTGAAAAATTATAGAAGTGTATTAATGCTTAAAAAAAAGATAACTTTATATACATATTTTGTTCTTTCTCCCTTTTGAAGAAAATAAATGGACTATTTTTTTAAAAAATTAAATTCCTAAGCATCTTTTCTCAGCATTTTATAAAGTATAAAATAATTTTTACAATTTAGTATTCAAAATTTTCATGAGTATAAAATTAAATAAGCTTTTGTCTGGGGGAGAAAAAATTAGCGAAGAGCCTTCTGGTTCTAAGCAAAAAAAAAAGAAAAAGTAGTTTTTTTCTTTCGATTTTTTCCTCTACGCATTGTTATTTATATTAAAATAGGATCTTATTTCTCTCACCAAAGACAATTTCAATTGTTGATTTTTTCCAACTTCATTGTGTTGAAAATATGTCAGCATTTTTAGGTTTTCTACTGAATTTTGAGTAATTCAATGAAAATATTACATTATTTGACATAAACATTGTCTAATATAAAAAAAAAACTGATACTAGAATAAAAATTCAAAATATTACTATGCGTAATGTAATTGTTTTTAAAAACTGAATAACAATGGATTTTTATCAAAAAAAAATCTTAGTTAATGAAAAATTGTTTTTTTTTCTAAGATTTCACAAAAAAATTTTTATAACGTTCTGACTAATTTCAAGAAGTTATCATTAAAATATAAATAAATAAATAAAAAAGTTAAATATTGCTTTCTTTTTTCCTCTTTAAAATAAACAGAAGAAAAATTCTTCTACACACACAGTTTAGGAATTAGTACTCTTAAACTATACACTTTTAAGTCAATGTAGTTTTATAACAATAATCTTAACATGAAAAAAATATTCATAGATTTACCTAAACTTCAATACTAACTATAAAAATAAGTATCTAATTAAGAACATGATCAGAACATATCAAGGTATTAATATGAATTTTAATAAAATATTCAACATAAACTCTGGTATTTTACTAATTTTATGACAGAGTAAAAAAAAAGCCTAATTGGCATTGCTTGATTTTATTTTGAATGAGAAAATTATATTTTAATTAAAATTGCAATGCCCACGATCTATTTTTAAATTAAGTTTAACTTCAGAACTTCTATAGCATTAAACAAAGCTAATCCTTAATGCTTTTGATAATGTTTAGAATATTTATTAGAGTCATAAAGTAACATGAGACACTAAAAATATTTTGATCTGTTTTATGTTTTAAGTGTGTATGACAGAAAATGACTGCTTCTTAATGCTGATAAAAGTTGCTTTTTTTCTTTGCATTTGATGAAATAAATCTCTCCTCAGAAAGAATGAAATCACATATGTGCAATCAATTACATAATTATGCGATTTATTAATTTTTCTAATTAAGTAAAATTAAGTAAGTAATTTGAGTTTACTAGTAAATTCAAAATATTTCTCATTTATACTGATTTTATTAGTTCGTATTATACAGATTACTGTGCTTTAAAAAATTCTGAATTATAAAGTGTATTTCACGTTTGTGCGTTATTGTGCGAGATTTTCTTTTAAAAAAAAATTCCTTTAATAAAATAAAAGCATATGCTCATTCATTCTAGTCCCTTAGTTAATATAACAGTGGTGAATGAATTAATTTTCTCTTGAGTTTTATTTATCTATCGTTACTGTTTTACGAGTATACGTTTCTAATAGAGGCGAGCAATGAAAAAGAATCGCTGTGCAACGCCATCTGTATGACGAGAAAGAAACTCAAGAACATCCCGCTGGTTTCAAGCATGTTTAAAGCAGTTTCCTCCCTCTTTTTTATGAAAGTTGTTCAAACCATTTTTAAGAGCACCTTTATTTTTATTAAACACAAAACGCAGTGGTATTTCAATAAAAATGCAGACATTGAAAAATGAATTTCTGTAAAAAAAACGCAATTTAGAAAACATCCGGAATTTTTAATTAAAAAAAATTCTTTAGATAGCAATGATAAATACTCTTATATTTTAAAATTATTCTTTGTTTAAAAGTAAATTACTCCAAAGAGCTATTAAGCAAGCAAGTTATGTTTTTGTAATCCCTTAAACCAATGAATAAAATTACCTTAAAATTGCATATTATTTGCACTATGTGATGAATGTTGACCACAATATATATATGCATATGCAGTGACACATAACATATTCTTTTGATTTTTTTAATTGTTGGGATAAAAATATAGTAAAAAATAAATTATTTAATAAACAATTAGCATTAAAATTAATAAAATGAAATTATTAATAACAATTACTAAATTAAATTTTACGTACTACATACATAGGATTATAATCAATTGAAAAAAAATCAAGGGCTTTGGGTGGGGAAGGCCCGGACCCCCCCTTGTGCGCACCACTGTATATAAAGCATTACCATGTAATTTTCTTAAGCAATGAAATTATTCAACAATAAGATAAAATGTAGAGAGACACATAAATGAATTTTTTCCCTTAATATTTTTATTATGATAAGTTTTCAATAATTTTTTGCTTAATCTCTTTTAAGAATTTTTATGTAGACAATTCCTTATCCTCTCTGATTCCTTTTTGATGCGATAATACTACACTTATATTAGGTAATCTTAATGATTAAACTAGTTCATAAACGTTTCAAGTTAAAATTTTATTTTTCATCAATGCCATTTCTGTCCAAAGCAATTTGTTCAATTTATGATGTAATAAATTGCAACGGCACCTGTTTTTCTCTTAATATATTGTTGAAACTGGTACCGTTATGAAGATTATTTTTTCATATTCCCTTTTTTCGTAATTTATTGAATATTTACAAATACATATAAATGCTGTTCAAGATTTTAAAGAGACTTGGCCTAATCTAATAATGAGAAATGTGGATCTCAATATTTCTTCTCAAAACGGAAAATTCATGTAGTATTGATATCACATACTGATTTTTTCGTTAGCCTGCACAGATTAATAACAACTTGACCGTCTACATCAGGGTCAGCAACCTTATAGCTGTGGTGTGCCAAGCCAATCTATCAATATGATTCAGAGTGCCGCACCATAAAAAAATTTTGAAGCAGTTAGATTCCCGTGGCAATGCATGCATAAATGTCAAGAATAAAGGTTTAGAATTGTATTACATATTAGTTATGCATCATTTAAAAATATTTATTAACATAAAAACAAATACAGCATTAATTAAGACTATTCTTTCAACACAAATAAAAAATTAAATTGCACATATGCTATGCACTTTTTAAAAATATTTATTTAAGTAAAAAACAAACAATATAAAATATAAGCATTCTTTCAGGATGGTTAAACAAAATTAAAAAAATAAATAAGTATTTTAATGTGAACTTTGTCCTTCTCCGCTTTACTTCATATACCAATATCAGGATTATAACTTGTGACTTTCAATTTGAATTGATTCTGAATGTTTAGCTGTTAAACAACTTCTTTGCGAACTCAAAATATTTTTTATTTGAGAAAAAAATTTGCTCAAATAGATCTGTAGAGCCAAAAGAGGAAAATAGACTGCTTGGAGAGTTTTCTATTCAAACAATTATATCTCACCAGTAATGACATCCGACATTTTAAAATAAATGTCGATTTATAGTTAGAATTATCTTCATGGTTTTTACTAAATTCCGTAAATTTTGTTTTCCATAATTCTATGGATATTAGTTCAATGTGTTCCATTTCAAAGTTATCAATTTTCATCCTTTCCAAAATTTGCAATTTGTTGAGTGTCACTGGGAATTGTACCATGTGCCAAATCTGGCACGCGGTACCATTCTCAGTGGCATTCTGTACTATTCAACAAATTTGCCAATTTTTTGAGGGGGGAATTAAATTTTTGAAGGACCTTACTTGACAAATATCTTCAGAATTATGGACATTAACTAAATTTACAAAAAAAATCGGAGGGAACTTTAAATAAAAATTTACACCTTTTTTTGTAAATTATTGACTGTCATTGCTGGGGGAAATTTTTTGAAAAAAATTGCATGTACTCTGCTTTCCGCTTTTATTTCCCCTTCTTAAAAGAAAAAAATCTTTTTTTCATATAAAAAGTATTTCAAGTCCTCAAAGAAATTGTTTAACAAGAAATCCCCAAAAACCCTTTTTAAAATTGAAAGCCCAAATTTCCCCCAGATTTTTTATGAGTAAAGCGGTAAATTAGATTTCCCAAAAAAATTTTTTTGGGTATTTTTTTTTAATTTAAAAATTTAATAATAAAGGGAAAAAATACTTAATTTTATGTTGTCTATTTATTTTTTTTAACAAATATTTTTAAAAAATACTTTAATATAAAAGTTCAAAAAAGAATAAAATAGTCATATTTCATGCTGTTTAATTTTAAAAGAAATATCTTTAAATGTTTAAAAAATTAGTACATTTTTAAAAGATAAAAAAATTTTCCATTTTGACCTCTATTTCCAATTTTCCCATGTTTAACGGGGGAATAAAAAATTTTTTCCCAAAAATGTCCTCGTGTGGCAAGCTGAATCATATTTGGTTGTTTAACGTCAAAATTGGTTTTCCGCCCCTGGTCTACATCATTCTTAGCTCTTATTAGGTTAGTTTGGTCCCCTAGAATTAATGAAATACCTGAATGGAAGATTATCATATTTTAGTACATTAGTCCTTTCTAAATAAATTAATCCCTTTTCTTATACTCAACGTATTATATATTTCAACTTTTATTTTGTGATATGTCAAATAAGCTTTAAACTTTATATAATCAAAAATCATGATTGCTCATTTAACAAGGATATTTTATTAGTTGCTTAATTTTATATCAAATCAAGATGGCTATTGACAGCGAATTACGTAACTTTTAACGACAGGCATACGAAGAGGACAATATCTGAGCTGGTATCCCACTTTTCCAACTTCCACGCTAGACCAAGGTGAGGACTTTAAAATTTGATAGATTTAACCTCCCATATCCCCATTATATCATGAGTCTTGATTGGTATGAATATTTGAATCCAAGAATCAACAGCAACAAGGTCAGCCACCAGTTTGAGGACAAAAACACTGCTACCGCGGTCACACGAATTTTCGGAATTGTATGAACTGTTAGATAAACACGAACTTGTGTTATTTTTCTGGTATATTTTTCTATCCCAAAACAAAAACAAAAATATGTCGAGTTTATACTTTTCCTTAAAATAGACGAAAATAGAAAAATTTTCAAATCACATTTAAGCAATTAGGCATGAATAAGAACGAAAATAAAAGCATCGAATGAATTTCGCAGTTTTGGGCTGCTGGTTTTCCTTCCCAAAAAGCATTATACCAATTATATTAAATCTTTCAATAAAAGGGAAATTTGTGAGGCAAAGAAAAATAAAAAAAAGAATAATAATAAGTTTAAAAAAAGGAGTTTCAGCTGGAAAAGAAATGTAAAAACGCTTCGAGATCGACTGCTGTGAGTGCAATTTCTCTCGTTCTAAACCCTTTTCCTGCTTTCACTTAAAACTTCCCAGTTACCTCCTTTCTCTTTTGCTGCTTCCCATTTATCATAATCAGATCTTAATACGTTAGGAGTGTGAAAGTTTATGAAGCCTATACTCCCTCCTTCCTATTTAAAGGGGAAGAGGGGTTGAAGAATGACAGGGGGGAAAATCTTTCACTGAGTTCAGTTTTTCAATTTTTCAGGACGGGCTTTAAAAAAAAAAGTCTCATTTATCGAGCTTTCAATGGTTTTGGTAAGCGAAAAGTAAGATTTCTACCTTTTGTTGGTTGGAAAAACTGTGAATACGATGGTTATACCTTTTGATTTTTCAACTTCGTTCCCCTAAGACGAAAATAAAAGGGAAAAAAATATTTTTTTCTTTCTCTTTAAAAAAAAAAAAAGGCACAGGGGGGGGGAAGGGGTTTAAAGGTTTGGGGGGGAAAAAAAATGAAAAAAAAAAGGTTGGTTATTTATCTTTTTTTCCGGTTTTTTTTTACCTACAAAAAATTCTTTTTTCTGTATCCGGGCAAAACTTTAATCAATATTCCCCCCCGGGGTTTTTTTGTCGCTTTTAAAAAATAAAAAAAGCATATAAAATAGGGAAAACCTTGTTAAAGGTTCGAAAAGAAAGGGATTTGCAAATTGGTTTCTTTTAAAAAAAGCAAAGATTAACTGAAAATTTTCATTTTATGGAAATATATTTTAGAGTGGCAATATAGGGAGGAAATGATTATTTTTCTGCCTTCGCTTCGGAGCGTTGTTTGCCAAACGTATCTTTCTTAGGAAATGAAAAACTGCAAATTTCTTTCCTGAAAAATAAGTAATAGGAAAACGAATTTGTGTGCTTTTTCTTTATTTGACGCCCGCACAAATAGGGAAGTATTTCATCGAATTTCAAAAACGAAATAACTTTTTTTTGGTACCTTTGTTCTATTTTTTTTTATTTTTTTTTGTCAAACGTTAACCCTAGAATAAAAATATTATTTCGATATGAAAAAAATTTTAGAGTTAAGTAAGAATTATTTGAGTTCTCCGTTGTAGAAAATACAAATTTAATCTTTTTTCTCCCTCAAACCGCGTTTTGTCAATAAGTTTATTAGAAAGTAAAAACCGAATATTTTTTTTTTTCAAAATAAGAAAGATATTTCTAAATGAAAAATAAATCAAGGAGCAAATAAAAAATTTTTCAAACCATAAAGTGTTTTTTGTCGAGATACTACATTTTCAAAGAGATGAAGAAAATTAGTGATAGACCTGAATAATAAAGAATTTATTCAGTTTTTTTGATTAAATATGCCAACTTATAATTTGGTGCCAACTTTATAATTTGTTTTCTAATTAACTTTGTATACTTTCTTTTATTATACATACTTCTCTACGACTGTAGTTAAAAATTCAAAACAATGGTTTCGCAATATAAGCTCGAAAGACAGAGCCTGAAAATTTAAAAGGAATGGGGTGTGGCCGGGTTTGGGAAAGGGGAAAAGACTTCAATGACGACCACAGGACCGACTTTGTCCAATCGATCCCAGAATTTCAAAAATGCGATGAAGAAGATGTAGAAACCTGAATGGCATGCGATGTAAGAGACTGTGGATTTCAAATGCTAAATGATGACAAGATTGTGACTTCCGTGCAAAAAGAATCCGACCCTGTCGACGATAAAACGGATGAAGACAAGGACAGCAACAACAACGAAAGTAGCAAGAGTCCACCAAATGCTGCCGTATTTTCTGCGTTAGAGACAGCTATGCAGTGGTACGAACAACAATCAGAGGGCAGTCCTACTCAACTGCTGCTGCTCAAGAGAATCAGAAACACTGCAGAGAAAAAACGAAGGTGTACAATGGTACAGCTAAAAATAAGATTATTTCCCACAATAAAGGTAAAATTGCGACATTTTGCACCTATTTTGTTTTTTCTTCAAGCACGTTTCGCATGTGATGATTTTCAATATTCGTATAGTGTCCGGTTCCATATACTGCAAGGATCACATTCGGTTTTCGGTTATCCGAACAATCGCGTATCCGAATGGTGTCCGGTCCCAATCGATTCGGATAAATGACATTCTATTGCATATTTAATGCAATAAAACAAGATTAATTCAAATGCGATATTGAGAACGTAAAAAGCATGTTTCTGTCTCCCCTCTCTTATATATGGATACTCCCTTTTAAGAGATAACCAGAAAGTTGTATAAGCTCTCTCTCTCTCTCTTTGTTGATGAATACAGTCGGACCTCCATGTTACGTACCTCTATTTTATGAATTTCTCCATTTTGCAAACTTTTTCCTGAAACCAGTTTGCCAACTTTACCAGTAATTAAACTTAAGGGCGCATGTAATGTATACTTAAAATTAATGGTTATAAAAGTTTATGTTTAAAATTACTTGTAGGCTTAAAATTAGAGAGAAACTGTCATTAAAACACATAAATTTTAATATGAAATAATTTTTAAAGTTAAAAATGTAATGTATTTCTGAACGATGTTTTTTTTTTTTCCTTGTAGATTTCTTTTTGATGGGTAAGATATATAAAATAAATAGATATTAACTTGCAAAAAAGATGGGAATGATTACTTTTTTATAATAATAATAGTGTTTATGAATTTAAAATTTGTTTTATGTGGTTTTTATAAAGTATATTGAAGGGTCAATCTTTATCTAACGAATTTTCCACATAACGAAGTTTTTTTCGGGAGTTAGCAATTTCGTTAAATAGAGGTCCGACTGTGCTTTTAAAATGAAACTCTCTCTTTTTAACATTATTTTATAATTATTTTTATTCTAAATAAATTCTGTGACACACCTAAAATCATTTTGTTATGCTCTATTATACCTTGGGACACTCGGTTGAAAATCGCTATTTTAGATTTTTTTTCGTGAACCAATAAGGCAACATTTTAATTTGGTTCTGAGTTCTTAGTTTTGTTGATTAAGATCTTCAATTTTTATTTTGTTTCTTATGGTGTATCTATAGAAATAACATAATCTTATATAAATGATTCCATACAAAATAACTGAGTTTAATTAATTATCAACAATATCAAGTATTTACAAAAAATTTAGCTTAAATATTACTGTATACCAAAATGCTCAAATATTTTGAATTTCAATAAATGTAATAAATATTATATGGGTTTCTGTAAAAAATATTATTACAGCCTTTTATTATTATAAACAAATAAAAATGTGAACTTGATATTAAAACCGTGTCATCACACATGTTGAATTAAATAAAAAATGGCATCCTGCATATCATTTAATATTTAATAAAAAGTTAACAGATGTGAAAATAGCGATCAATGAATGGTTCATCTAGAAAACTAACTTTTAAAACGTGTAAATTGATTACAAATCAGTTCAACTTACAATATATATGTCGCAGAAAAATGATGAAATTAGGGCTTTCAACAAATCCCTAAGGGAGATGATCAATTCAAGGAAGATATTAAGATAACGTCTCCTTGAGGTCATTTCCCTGTTGTAAGTAAGTGATCTGAACAAATCCCCGAAATTTTTTAGTGAAATGATGAAATAACAAGTCAGCAATTGTAGAGCTCTGTTTTCGCTTGTTACTACTCCCTTTTATCTTCCCTCTCTCCTCTTCCGTGCCAGGCAGCACCGGGCTTCTGACGTGACGCACCAAAGCAAAATGATCTAAATATCATTTTTTAGTTTTATTTAGTTAGATTCTTTGCATTATTATCTTTCCATTGATATATCATTTTTGTATGCCTGAAAATTAGAAACTGGATAAAACTTCAATTAAAAAATGTAAACAAATTAGGGAATTCAACCACGCCCTCTTTATAGAAAAAAAGCTTTTTGATAATAAAAAAGTTATTTTAAAAAGGGAAATAATAACTAAAAAAAGGTGTTACAAATAAAGCAGGATATTTCTGAAGTTCAATTTTGTTTTTTTTTAAAAATATTTAAAAATTTCTTCAAATATCTTTTTATTAAAAAAAAATATATATATCAGCTTTATTATTTAATTAGTTTGTTAATTTCGAATAAATAATTTCTAACTCATTGATTCTTGTTGGTGTTAATTACTCTACTTTAAATAATACACCACATTTGATAAATAAACACTTTTAAATTCTTGACAATATTATTTCATCATTTCACTGAAACAGGTTAGGGATTTGATCAAATCATTTACTTTCTTTAGGGAAATCACCTTTCAGAGTATTTTTTATTTTAACATCTTACGTGAATTAATCATTTCCCTTAGGGATTTGATGAAATCCCTAATTTAATCATTTCCCTGCGACATATATACATAACAAAATTGTAGAACGTTTTCTATTCACCAAAAAAAAATAATATTTTCTTACCCTAATAACCAAAGCATTGAAAAACTTTGACTCTCAACATTGTTAATATGTTATTTTGGATTGGAAATTATACAATGTAGGTTATAATTATTTAGTTGCGTTTCGTTTAGAGTTGCATTTGTTTGTTTAATTGTAGAGATTACATTATTTACATTTTTAGTAGTACTTCATTTTAAAACTACATTTGATCAAAAGTTTCTTAAAATATTGGCTTCATTAGTAAAGTAAGGAGATCAAGTAATGTGTAATCAATAGGATTTGAAGTTATGTTTTATGATGTACGTCAAATTATTTTAAAGGAATTAAAATCCTACAATTTAGTGTACAATTTCTAACTTTTTTTTTAAACTTTAAATTCAGTGACATAGTAGACAAACAAATAACAAATTATATACATATATATATATAACCAAATAAAGAACTAAATAGTATGGATTAAAATTCCTTAGAATAATAATAGTTTATTATTATAAGTTTATCACATTTTTCCTAGATATAATTATCTCCATATTCTAATGTTAGATAAAATTACTTAATATTATTTTATATACTTATTATTATAACTCTAGTGTCACTAAAGTCATAGTAGTTTGTAAACTTTTTTTTTAATTTTTATTTCTATTCTTTTCATATTTTTAAGTGCTACAATTCAGCCATTCCCATGCTTTCAATTTGCATTTGAGTCCAGAATCTGGCAATAACTAATTTATTGTTCTCAGATTTAGTGCTGGCTCTGCATTTTTGAATACAATTTTTAGGTAAGTTACCTTTATCTTGTAATGGATTTAGACATTCTATCCATTATTTTCGATAGGTTTTGCTCAGTATTTTAACAAGAAAGGGGTTTTGAAAACACAAACTCAACCCCACTTTTATATAAATTATTTAATCTATAAGCTATCCTAAGTCAGCAATGTTTATAATACTGCAGCATCCATTTTTTAAATTTTAATTTCTCATATATCCTTCAATGTCTAGCTTTCTTGCAATCTCAATTTTTTTCGGTTTTGATTAATAAATGTTCATCTTTCATTTGTAGAGAATTTAAACTATATATATATAAGCATTTTAGACTTGTCACTGGACAGTAATTAAATATTTAAATTATTGAAACATATATTTGCTAGTTTTTCCTTTAATTTCGATTTTTAATAATTTTCTTTTATGTAATTATTAATGGTTATAGTTTTCTCTTAAAATACAAAATAACAGAATGACATTTCAAATATCATTCCAACTGCCTCAATTTTGAAGAATAACACATTTAGCTGCACAACCGCTAAGCGAAATGGACGCACGAATCATTTGTTTATGAAGCAACTTATATCGAATAAAATTCTCCAGTTGTCATTCCTCAATTATTTGTGATTTAAAGGACCCCACATAAAAGAGGCGAGCATTCCACATAATTAACGACGACACTCCTCAAAAAGTCATGTACCACTATTAACCGTCGTTTTGTAGCTAATTCTCCGCGCCGTGCATCCCCGTAAAACACATCTATAAAGACGCAACCGCACACATTATAATTCCAGGAATAGCGAGCTGTCACCAGCATACCACGTTCTAAATCGCTGCGCTCTGAAAAGGAGATGCAGCTCTGAATAATTAACACGTCTTGACTGAGTCGAAACTCTATTAACAGACATAGAGGGCCACGTAACTTCTTTTCCCGGGACGTAAGATCTATGTCTCAAAAGCTCTACTTCAGGCAATTACAATGTGTAAGGCACATCCAAGGTTAGAGTTCATCAAGCCTGTAATGTATCTTCTTGTCGCACCACCTTGCTAACGCTAAGAAGACAGTTTGACGGATTTCTTAGTGGTGGGAGGAAGAATTTTTCAAAAAGAATTCTTCCTGCGGTTTTGCGTATGCAAACCACGAAAAGGAGATAAGATGAAGTCTTACAAGTTTGGGCTTTCTGATAAACATAGTATTATTCTGGAGTGCGGAAAAGTTTGGGAAAAAAAGGGAAAGGGATTTTTTTTATTTTCCTTTTTCATTTTCGTTCTCTTTTTCTGTGTAGTTTGCTGATACATTCAAAGTTGAATATACCTCGGAGTAAGATTTTTCTCCGTCTAGTGCAAGGTGGGTTTTAAAGGGTATTTCAAAGAAATTTTACTCAAAGGAATAAATTTAAGTCGTACCTCTTTTTTAACGTAGTCTAGCTATTTTGTAGTTTAGGCTTTCGATGTTTAATAAACGCAAGCGCCTTTTCCTTTGAGAATTCAAATATTGTACATAAATCGTATATGACTATGGTACGCATCATATAAAAGCAAGTTATTTTTTTAATTAATAATTGAGAATTTCTATAAATACAGCTCTGTAAATTGCCATGAAAAACAACTAAAACAAGAATTGTTTTTAAATTATTGGTTGAAAACGACTCTGTGTAAACACAAATTGGAATTTTAAATTAAGACCTGAATTTTATTAAGAAAAGTAAATAGAGTGAAAAATTTAACTAAAAAAATTGTTTTTGCTGGTTTAATTTGATATGAAATTTAAAAAAAAGAAACTTTTACAATTTGATTCTCATATTAATCAAAATCAATACAAAAATTACTATTTTAAAAATTTATCAAATAAACATTATGAAAAAGAAATATCAATGAAATTTCATTGACAGTGCAATATAGTATTACATTTAATTTTAAAAATAACTAGATTTAGGGGGATGAATAATTTTATTAGTTGTTTTTTATGTATATGTGTGACACACAAAAATTAAAGCACAATTTTAAAGTAATTCGTAAATTTATAATTTGAACCTTTTATTCCTCATTGAGTTAAAATAATTTGTATTTTTGAAAACGTCAAATATGTAAAAAAAAAAACTTTAAGGGGTAATAATATTTTGATTTTTACAACTAACAACATTCTTCACTTCAGTTCTTAACATTATATATGAGAATATTCATTCTGTAGTTTATTCAGTAAATGGGATAATCTTACTGATTTTCTCTATTTTTATTCAGTACTACAAAATGGTTTTTATTGTTTCAGAATTAAAGTAAATTAAAAGTTTAGCAAATCAAATAAGGTACGCATATTACCGCTAAAAATATTTATGAGAAGGTTTTAAAACACAAAAATACTATTTTTCCTTCTAAATTAAGTAAGTTTATTACTATCTTTCGTGAACCAGTTAAAAATTTTAATTTTAAAATCCGGAGTTGGAACCGTGATTTTAAAAGGGGATTAGTTTATATTTTTATGAATTTAGTGCCCTTTGATTGATAAAAACGTTTTAAAGGAATTTTAAAAAAAATTTAAATCAAATTTCAGCAAAAAATTTAAATTAAAATAACCTTTTTTTAAAATGTTTTTTTTTGAAAATGATTTTATTATAATAATATTTGTCTGTACATAGCCATACCTGTACAGAGGCTCAACTGTATTTTCGAAAAAATTACATTATTTTCAGAGTTTAAAACCCTTTGAAAAATTATCGGGGTTTTTTTTAAAAAATTTTTCCCTCTATTGTTGTAAAAAAATGGATAAACCCCTTCTGTTATATATTTCAAAAATTCTAGTTGAGCCTCTGCAAGAGATCTGAGATATAAAACAGGCGAAATACTATTAAAATTAAAGATTTTTCACGAAAAGAAATTTTTTAAAAAAATGGGTCATTCTGTTTTTTTTTTGTAAAAAAATATTGTACTTAAATAATTTTTTTGTAAAAGTTCTTAAAAACAATTTTTAAAAATTTAAAACATTTTCTAACCCTGGACACTAAATATCATAAATATTATCCATTTATACGCTTTTGCAAAATCACGGTTCTAAACGTAGTCGGATACCTTAATTTGAAATTATTCAATTATAAACATAAACTAGTTTTTCAATACTTTTATTTTAAATTTTAAAAGCGGTTATTTTCGGCAAAAGAAAATTTTATCTAAAAGAGAATGGGGAAAAAAACGACAATAAAAAAATATTAAATGCCCTCATTTCACATTCTGTAACGAAATAAAAGACAGAAGTAATGGTAAAGAATAAATCATGCGGCATAAATTCCCCCCTCATATTCAAAAGATTAACCATAAAATGTCAGAAAATGCCTAAAAAGGGCTACCCAACTCAATATGAAGAGAGAAAAACCAATACCACACGTACTCTAAAGCTCTGACCGCCCAAAGGAACTTTTGTCAAATTAGGACAACATGCAGTCATTTAGGTTCAAGAAGTTTTTTTTTTACCGTTTTTTGATCCCCAAACTCCCCCTCTGTAATGGCAAATCCTCTCGTATACTTCCCCATATTTTCATATCTTTTCAAAGGGCATCATTACTGCCATGAAAACAAAAGAGTAAGTTAGAGCCGCCGTTTAAAAAAAAAGAAAGAAAAATACAAAATAAAGAAGCAAAGAAAAAAACATCCTTCGCGATATCTCTCCTGGGACACAAGAGCGAGTAATTAAAACAAAATGCGATACAAAGCTAATAAATTTGCGTAATTAGCGAGGAATATGGAAAAACAATACTATCTATTGTTGTCGCTGAGGGACCTGCAGCTTCTGTTTTTGCCGGCCTTATTAACATGGACGTACTTGACTGTAATTACCGACACCTGTTTACATTAATGCAGGATAATTATTATTTCATTGGGAATCTATTAATACTACTTCTGTTCAAGAGGGATGCGTCATAAAATGAATCATAAGAATGCTCGTTTGTTTTAACCGACTTTTAATTGATTGTTAAATTCTACCATTTAAAACTCTGGATGGGAAATAATCTAGATAAGGTTCTTCCTCACACAAAAGGGAAATAAATAGGCATCAACAATTAAAAAAAGCAGAGTGGAGCTTTGGTCGTTAAAATCAATAAACTGTGTTTTTCTTTTCATGTATTGCTGTTGGGGGATAACTGAAAATAATTTAATTTAAAAAAATAGTTGTCTTGAAAAAAAAAACATCTCAAGAACTTTTAACGTAGAAAGATATATACTAATAATGTATATCTATAACACATATGTAATTATTCCTATTAGCATGTTGCTATTGCAAAAATAAATACATTCCATTATTCGAGGGGAATTTGAATCTGCTTCTTTAAAACTAATGGGATGATTGCATGGACTTAAATTGCTCAAAAGAAAAATGTTGCAATGTCGGTAAATGAAATAATATAGCATCTCATCTATAGTTAAAATTTTAAATGAAAGCATATTTTGTGAATTTTGATGTTATTAATTTCCGGAATCACATAAATATGATCTTTAGGCACTATTGTTCAACAATTTTCTTTTTTTCTTTAAACTAAATCTATTGTCCAAATCAGTACATAGGAGATGGAAAAGGCATTAGAATTTCTTTTTTCTGAAATAAAATTAATTTGAGTGATGAAGAGCGTTGTATTTTTTAAAATTTTTTTTTAGTTTGGGTTTTGGAAAAAAATGTGCAAGTTTTAATATGATAAAACTAGATATATTTTACAATCGATAGTAAATTTTAATGGAATCTTATACATTATTTTGGTATCCTAACAAAAAAAAAAAAATGAAACATCTAAAAGAAATAGTCTGTACCGTCTTCTAAATATTTTACTAATAAGTCCATAATTTTTTGACATTATTGCTCAAAAGCTCTATTAAAAATTTGTCTTCTATAAAGGAACATATTATAATTGACTGGTTATAATCAGAAGCAACTCAGAGGTCTTTATAATGGGCAAAAAAAAAAAAATCCGAAACCGGTTAACTGATTTTTTGTTAAAATTTACCTATTCACTAAACTGACTTTTCACGAAAAACCGAAAATCAATAATAATTTTTGGGGAAAAATTTTTTTTTGGCAAAATTTTTAAAATTAAAAAAAAAACGAAATTAAATGGAATTTTAAAAAGTAAAAAAAAATTAAAAAAGGGGAAGGGAACAAAAAAAAAAAAGAAAAAAGAGGAAAAAAATTATCGTTATTTTTTACATCCCCCGGGTCTTTTCATATGACCTTTGGGTTTTGTTTTCCTTTTCATATTTTTTATTAAAAACAAGATTTATAACGAATGTTTGATGTGTTACTTTTTGTAATTTCTTTCCCATAGTAAAATATTAATCAGAGGTGCAATAGTAGATCTAAAACCCCCGCAGTGTTTCCCCGGTAACGTCCTTTTACAAAACAAAAGATCAAATTTTTTTCGACTAAGGGAACATTTAAAAGAGATCACCTGCCAGGACCCTTTCCCCAGGCTAGAAACCCACAATGGAATATAGGTGGCCTGTCACAATATAAGAAATTTGGATCCCCATAACCCTTTCCCCGTCGGTGTTTGGGGGTTTTCAATTATGGAGGCAAATCTTATACATGAGACCTCTGACTTTTTCCGGTTTTCAGGATATTCTACACATCTTTTCCCCAAATTGGGAAAAAGTTTTGGGAATTCCCTTTTTGGTATCCCAAAAATGATGTCACAGCTGATATCAGGAACATCAAGGAAATAAGAGTTACCCAAGACAAAGCTGAGATTGTGAGGTTAAGGATTTGGAGTTCTGGAATATGTTTTCGAGATATATGCTCTTTACATCCCACCGGACTGTAAACCTGACCTTTCTCTCAAATACACATTTCTCAGAAAACAATACTTATAGAATATTTTAACTCTCACTCTCAGATGGGGCTATCAGGAACCAATACAACCAGCAAGGAAATAATAGATCTTTTGAATTCAATAGCCAAATTCAGCATCTATCTGAATGGTACAGCCATGGTGACAGACGACAACAAGTATTATTCAGCTTTTAAATAGCCAATGTTAAAAGGTATCCGACTACGTTCGGAACCGTGATTTTTCAAAACCGTATAAATGGATAATATTTATGATATTTAGTGTCACTTAGATTAGAAAATGTATATAAAATTGTATTAAGAATATTATTACAATAAAAAATTATTTTAGTACAATTTTTTGACAGAAAATGAACTTAGAGTGACCAATTTTGAAAATATTCTCCTTTTGTGTGAAAAATGTTTCTTTTATAATAATATTTTGCCTGTATATATCTCAGACCTCTGTGCAGAGGCTCAACTAGAATTTTTGAAATATATAACTTAGAATAGGGTTTATCCATGTTTTACGACAACAAAGGGGAAAAATTTTAAGAAAAAAACGCCGATAATTATTTTAATGGGTTGTAACTCTGAAAATAATGTAAATTTTTCAAAAATCATAGTTCAGACTCTCTGGAGAAGTCTTTACTTTATATAAGCACACACACACACACAAAATATTATTAATTTAGAAGCATTTTTTATAAAAGGAGAACATTTTGAAGAAAAGTTATTCTAAGTTAATTTTTTGCCAAAATATTGTATTTAAATAAATTTTTTTTTGTCAAAATGTCTTTAAAATAATTTTATACATGTATTCTAATCTAAGTGACACTAAATATCATGAAAATTATCCATTTATGCGCCTTTTTAAAATCACGGTTCCGAACGTAGTCGGATACCTTAAGATCTTTTTTCTGTGGGTACCGTCGCACGTGAATGTCTACGGTAAAGAGATTGCAGATGGTTTGGCCCGTGAGGGCAACCATAAAGATTCTACACATGGTGGCTGCCTTACTTTTTCAGAAATTTCTACCTGGGTCAAACAAAATACCAGTTCCTCTTGGAGGCAGGCCCCCGTATATGAATGATATTAAGGAAACGGTCCTGATGCTGCTTTGCTTGGGGCAAGCAATAGGAGGGATTAAACTATTCTTGCTAGGCTTCGTAGTGAACATACTCGAGCTCAACCAACAGCATGTGGTGGGTCTTAAAGTTTACCCTCCTCGTCCGAATTGCAATGTAACCCAAACTGCTCTTGCCCATATCTTGACTTGGTTGCCATAAGAGCCAACTGCTCTCAAGTCCTACAGTAATTCTTCATTTTTTAAAGACGCAAAGGATTCATGGACTTGTTCTAGATGTTTCTGTCGATCAAGTGGGATAAGAAACAACAACAGATCTTATCCATCCATCTTCTGAGCCGCATACATATTTGCAATACAATGGCACTAGAACCACTCATGACATACTCTGTGTCTCGAGTGAACTTGTCCCGTTCACTGATCGAAATGTCCTTCAAGATCCAGGTTCGAGACACAGGCAAGTTATTTCCACAATTGAAATTACCTCCCTCATTCAAACCATTCTGGGAATGCTTTTCTTGGAATTTCAAGGAAGCTAAGTGGCGTAATTTTACATCAATGCTTGAGGAATCGTTGAGAGGCAGGGTTCTTGATTTTTACGAAGCACCAGATAAGCTGATAAGCCAACAATTTTTTCCTGTACCATGCTTTAATCATTCATAAAAAGTACTAAATTATTAAACTAATCAATATTTCATAGAGAATTCTAAATTTAGCCTTGGACCTCTTTCTCTTTTGGTGAATAATTGCAAAACAATGGAACTGCTAGAATCATATTAACTATATATAAATGAAATTATTTTTAATGGAAAAGTATTATTTTTCGGATTACACTTATAATACACAAATTTTAATATTTATCTAATTTTTTTATCAGAAGTAAAAAGTTAGATTTTTAATTGCTTCTTGGAAAGCTTTTACATTAAGAATATCATTTGAATCTATTTGCCCTCTTGGTATTTGTGAAGGTAAAACAATATTGATATCCCTCGAAACCTGAGACCTTACCGCTTTATTTATGGGACCTATTGATTTGCAGCAAATAGGAGGTTAATAACAGAAACTTGGTACATGAAAATATTAAGAAAATATTTAATGAAAATAAGTTCCTTTTAAATTTTAGGATAAGAGAACAAAACTAAATCTTAGTAAAACAAGTAATGTATATATATAAAAAAATTTAAGTCAATTCCTACTTCTTTAAAAAAACGTACTTTCACCATCTGTTGCAGCTAGTTGTAAGTTCGACAGAAATACCGTAGAATAAACTTTAAATTAAAAAATAAATTTAATTAATGAATTAATATTTGAAAAAACTGTATTAACTTCAAGTGTCATCCACTATAAGTTTAAAAAAGTGTATTTGAACTTGAAGGGGTGAATAGAAAGTATTTTATTAACGATTGAAAATTTGAACAAGATATATATATATATATATATATAGGGAGAGAGTGAACTAATAGTAGGAAGTGAAAAATATGCCTTTACACAACTCATTTTCCAACTAATCCTTACTTAGACGATTAATTCTTTTTTCCCAAACTCCTCTTCCTATCGCAGAAGAATGGAAAGGAGCACTGAAAGCATTTAATTTTACTTTTAATTATTTTCATACGTGTTGAATACGAAGACCTGAAAAGATCGTGTATGTTTAATTTCGTGGTTACACTGGCCCACTTGATCCGAGGATGAAGGGAAAATTCTTTTCACTCCTCACTTCCCCCTGAACTTGGGTCCAATTCACCGTTAAAAGCGATGACTAAGGCTAAAATAATGACGCGCATTAAAGTTTAATTTGTGCTGTGTGTGCGTTGGTTCCCCACCCCTCATATTCTTCGCCGAAACCTTTAGTTTTCGCCCTTGCTTTTCAACCCCTAATAATAATAAGCAAAAGCGTTTTAATCCCTTCCACACTCTAGCATGTATAAGTTTGAGCCTTTTAAGGAAAATTTCCTTCCCAAAACGGAAAATACATGTTCGCATACCCCAAAAAAGAACATCGCTGGTGAATTTTTTCCCCACTCCCCAAGAGCCCAAAAGTGAATACGATTTTAATTTCTTTTTCTTACTTTAAGAATGCGTTTTTAAAGCGGAACTTTTGAAAGTTTCTGATTGGCGAATTCTTGAGCAAGTTATCTAGGCAAGTGGAAAGTTCGTTGGGAGAAGATTAATGCAGTTTTCCGTCGTCCCTCACATTCCTTGTCCAGTGGTGCTTGAGGCCGCATCGATTTGGCCTTCCGACCCTGATTGCCTGCAAAGTGATGATGGTTCAAACTTCGGCTTCTGCGATGCACAGCATTTGCTAATGCATACTTGAAATTTTTAAACTCCCCCTCCCCACTATTCGGTTTTTGCCTTTATCCTTTAATACCTTCTAGCCTCTTCTTTGCGTCAACGAATACTTTGATAAAGTATATTGTGTTCACACACAAAGATTGAGGTGATATGCTAGGCCAAAAAAGGATGCAAACTAAGAATGAATAGAAAACTTTTATGGCATATAATTTTAAGTGTAATGAAATGAAAAAAAAAATTATTATCTATTAAATCCAAAATTAATCAAACTTGATACAGATTTAAGAACAAAACTGAATATTCTTTTTAGGATTAAACTGTTATTGTATGTGTTTTTATACTGTTATTTATTGAATCTCTTTGACTGCATTCGTTTAATTATAGATTTCAAAACTTTTGAACTATTGCTTAAGCTAATAGCAATAAAAAGAATTTAATCTGGGAAGAAAACTTATTTTTTAAAAGATTTGAGAATATTGTGTTCTCTTTAGTTCAAATTCAAGTATCAATATGTGCATAGTTAAAAAAAATGTTAGCGAAGACAGATTTTGTACATTTAATGCATTACATCAGAGGTGTACTAAGTGTTTTATATTATTGTTATTCTCAGAATTATTTATTAATTTAAAGTTAATTAATAGAAAAGAGTCTGGATAAAACTGTCGACGAGATTGAAACAAATTAACATCAAGATAATTCTTGCTGGTAAATGGCACATTTCTCAATTCATGAAATGAAGTGTATTTTTCATATGATATCAGTGATCCTTCATATAATTTACGTATGAAAATATGAACCTGATAATTTTTTTCCTGGGCCTGAACCTTTTGCTAAACTTAAAGTCTTGTGTGTGCGTCAGTTTATTGTATTTAAAGATACTCTACATTAGTTTATAGCGATTAAAAACGCAATGCACACTTCACGTGCAACTCTTGTAACAATTACTAGTCATTTCCTACCCACTTCACAGGGTATTTCTTGATGTTGCAAGACTATGTATTGTTTCTAAGTTATTGAGATATCTATGTCTTATATCGCATTAAGCTTTGAATTGTATAGAATATGAATCTTACAGCCCTCAACTCTTGATTTAAAAAGGATCGGACTTTATTTTCTAAGAAGGAAGTATATTTATCTTTTAAGCTTTTTAGGAACCGATTACCGCAAAAAACGGTTTTAATGGATCCCTATTCAACAAAAGAAGCATGTTTACCAAATTTTAAGTCAGTATAAGTCTAATAATTCAAAACACGGAAATTTTTTTACATAAAACGACCCGTGTCACCCTTTAGAAGTAGATTTATACAAAATTTGTTCTTCGTGAATCTCTACTCAACAAAAGAAAGATGCTTACCAAGTTTCAAGTCTGTACGTCTAATAGTTCAAAAATAGATTTTTTTTAAAAAAATCTTAAACGCGCGTGCTCCCTTAAGCCTTCGCAACCCCTTTGGAAGTCAATTTTTACAAAACGGTTTCTGGCGGATCTCTACTCAACAAAAGGAACATACCTGCCAAAATTCCAGCCTGTAGGTCTTACAGTTTCTGAGATCTCGTGACGTTTGAGAGAGTAAGTGAATAGAATGATTGAGTCACTGTTCTCTAATATATATAGATAGATTATATATATATTTAATACAACTAAATGCCGTTTAATAATCTTTCAAATAAAAATATCCTTTATTTCTTTCAAAAAGCTGCCACTTATAGACAATTATATTGTTCTACAACAAGAATTCTATACTGAAATAAGGTAGATCCTTTAAAATATAGATGCAATCAAGCGAAAGTGATTTCTTGCTTGCTTGATTGATTGATTGAATAACGTCGCACTGTTCAGCTACACAATGGCTTTTGGCGACGGACCACGTAATTTTGAACCATGGTCAAGTGACATGGACTACACCTGAGCTGGCACCCCCCTCTCCTAACTACCACACCACACCAACGGGAGGACGTTTCAGCTCTCGACAGATTTAACATGCATCGCTGCCCTACACGGCGGATCTTTAGTGGTACTGGGCTCGAATTCGTGACAAGGCAAGCCATGGTCCGATACCTATACCACTTGGCTACCGCGGCCATTTCTTGCGTGACTCTACGTTTAAAAATCTTTATGGTGCTAGGTCTTTGTACATAAAATGGGATTTCAGTGTGTGTGTGTGTGGAAGTAAAGTAAAAATAGTTAACAATACTTTATAAATTTTTAATCTTGAGTTTGTGTAGTAAAGTAATGCATAGTTTAACTTGGTAGGAAAAATTTTTTCAAGGAATATATAGCTCAAATTCATTTTCCTTATATTTTTTAATTGATGTTTCTAATGTAGAGACATCTGCGTCACATCTGTGTGTGTGGTGTGTGTGTGTGTTTAACCGAATTTCAACACATAAGTATGTCACTACCCGAAGGTTGCGGGTGTAAGAGGGTTCGGAGAACAAGCAGACATGATTTTAAAAACAGTTACTCTTTTTTATATTTAACACTTTATGAACATTTTACAACTTATTTCTAAGTTTTGGAAGCAATCTTAAATCCGAATTTTTAATCTAACTTATGAGATAGTTTAAAAAGACCTATATCTTTGGTTGTAGTTCCAGGAAATTTCCCTTCCACGAAAAACGCACGGTACAAATTATTTTTTTCTCAACCGATAGATAAAAAAGAGGAAAATTAACTTCAGTCCGCATGACTAGTAACAAATCACTTTCTACTATTCTGAGATTTCAAGATTAACCTCATACATCCCAATGCCAGGGCTTAAATAGCATTTACATTTATCGAAAAAATCAAATCTCTCTACAAAAGCGGTTTTAAATTTTAAAAGAATACCCGATCTTTGGAACGGTTTTTTTAAAAAGGAAAAGGGTAATTTTTATATGTTACGGGAATAATGTAAAAAATTTTTTTAAGAACATTTTGAAAAAAAAATTTATTTAAATATAATATTTTGGCAAAAATTTTTAAAATTTCTTTTTCAAAATGTTTTTTTTGTGAAAATGTTAATTTTAAATATTTTGCCGTAATGCTCAGACCTCTACAGAGGAAAAAAAATTTTTTTAAATATATTTTTATAAGTGGTTTTATCCAACAAGACAACAGAGGAAACAATTTTAAAAAAAAAACACCAATAATTATTTCAATTGGTGGTAACTCTGAAAATAATGTGAAGTTTTCAAAAATTCTAGTTGAGCTCTGTAGGATCTGAGTTTTCAAAAATATTATTTAATACAGCATTTTTTAAAAAAGGAAACATTTGAAAAAAAAATTTTAAGTTCATTTTTTTCCAAAAAATTAAAAAAATTTTTGTCAAAAACCTTTAAAAAAAATACATGTATTTAACTGTACCAAAATTTATGGGAAATTTTCCATTTATGCTTTTAAAAACACGGGAAAGTATCAACCTTTAAAAATATTTCCTAGAGCAGAGGTGGCCAACCCAAATGACCCCCGGGGGCCCCTTCGGGAAGAACTTACAATCCCCAGGGACGCATATAAGAAAAAATATATATTTATGTTAGATTTAGATATATTTCAAACATTTTTGTTGGAGTGAAAATTTAAAACAGACTGATATATTATTATTTTCATTGTTTTTCGTGTATACAAACATAGATAATATAACAATAATAATGAAATTATCAAATAATGCTTAATTTATTTAAGTAGTGAGATATCTATTTCTCAACTCGATCACTTAGTTTTTGCAAGTCGATCTCAATGCATGTGTATTTGCGTATCGTAATTGATGTTGCAGATTTTTGTGCGTTAAGTGTGAGCACGATTTATGTTTGATAAACTTCAATTTAGAAAGAAAAAAAATCGAATTAACAGAAGCAAAGGGATAAAATAATTGCAGTTATATTATTTATTTTTTACAAAAAAAAAAAACTCTGTTTAAACAAAAAAATATTGTACAAAATAGTCGAATTTTGCAACGTTGTAAAGAATCTCGCGGGCCACAGGTCGGACAACCCTGCCCTAAAGGATTAGTAGAGAAGTTCCGTGGATAGAGCCTGCCACAAGTAATACAAAAATCTCAGCTTTATATTATCAAATTCTCCACGAGTACTGTAGTTGACTCAGAAAGAGAGTACGGTACTCAAACTCATTTTAAAGTAGCATCTTTAAAAATGTCTCTTAATAAAGTCTTATACATTCGAGAAAGAAATTTGAAAAAATTCAATGAAAATTAAAATGTGTTCCATACATAAGATGAACAGTTTTCAAATGAATGTGGGTCAAAAAGGAAAAAATACTTAGAGTATTAGAAATGTGAGATAATTTTCAAGTATGATTAACGGCTTTGCACATTGTTGAATCACAATTTGGAATTATTTAGTAAATTACTTAAAACGACCGAGACACAACACAATCAATTTATATACACTACTGGCCATTAAAATTGCTACACCAAGAAGACGACATGCTATAGACGTGAAATTTAAACGGCAGGAAGAAGGTGTTATGATAGGCAAATGATTAGCTTTTTTCCCAAATTTAGAACCCAAAACTGGCACCGGTAGCGATACCCCGGGAATGTGTTTTAAATGAGGAAAATTTTTCAGCCATTTTACCCTACACGGTTGGGTTTGAACGTTGTTCCCCGGTGAAAAAATTATTGTGATGCCCTTTTGTAAATGGGAGAAAAAACGTCCAGTACGTTTCTGACTTCGATAAAGGTTGAATTGTAGCATACCGGTATTGCGTTTATCGTATCACAACATTGCCACTCGCTTCGGTCGAGATACAATGACTGTTAGCAGAATATGGAATCGATGAGTTCAGGAATGGTAAGACGGAATGCCGTGCTAGATCTCAACGGCCCCCTATCACCAGCAGCCAAGAAGACAGGCATGTTACCTTCCTGACCTTAATGGATCGTGCAGCCACGTCAAGAGCCCTGAGTCAAAAATTGGGTCGTTTGCAAGACAACAAGTGTTTGCACAAACAATTCGACGACGTTTGCAGAAGTATGGACTCTCAGCTTGGAGACCATTGTTGTGGCTACCCTTGAAGCTGCATCACAGGCAGAGTGTCTTTAATGGTATGATCAACGACGAACCTGGGCACACGACTGGCAAGACGTGGTTTTTTCAGATGAATCCAGGTTTTGTTTACAGCACCAAGATGGTCGCATCTGTTTTTGAAGGCATCAGGGTGAACCCACATTGGCAGCGTGCATTCGTCATCGTCATACTGGCCTGATTAGTATGACTAGCATGATTGTATGGGATGGTATTGGATACACGTCTGGGTCATCTCTTGTTTGCATTGATGGCATTTTGAACAGTGCACGTTACATTTCTGTTGTGTTTCTACCCTTGGTCCTTCCCATGGTTCGAGACTTGTGAAACCTTACGTTTCAACAGGATAATGAACGACCCCATGTTGTCAGTATTGTACGGACCTTCCTTGATACGGAAAATGTTCATCTGCCATCCTGGCCTGTACGTTCACCAGATCTCTCACCAACAGAAAACGTCTGGTACATGGTTGCGTAGTGACTGGCTCGTCACCGTACACCAGTCACTACGGTTGATGAGCAGTGGCATCGTGTTGAAGTTGCATGGGCATCTGTACCTGTGCATGCCATTCAATCTCTGTTTGACTCAATGCCCAAGCGTATAAGTGCTGTTATTACAGCCAGAGGTGATTGTTCTTGGTACTGATTACTCAGGATCTCGAAAAAACTCCCTAACCCCCATTCCAAATTTCTTAAAAATTTAATCACTTGTTATTTCCGGTACAATATATTTGTCCAATAAGTATCAATTTATTACCTGCATTTCTTCCTGGTGTAGCAATTTTAATGACCAGTAGTGTATATATATGTAAAAAACTATTAAAACACTATTGGAGGTTATCTATTCATGGAGCCACGAAAATTATTCAAATGTGACTGTTTTTCTATTATCTAATGTCTTTTTAAAGCTGAGAAATTGTGGTACTCTCTTTTTAAAGGCTCTACAATATAGTAAACATAAGGTCTAAAGCAAGTGACGAGTTTCAAAATTCATCTTATAATTTGGAAGAATTAGAATTTATATAAATAATATCTTAAAATTAATTATCTATAATAATCTGTTAGCATTATATGAATTACTTTAAGGTATTCGACTACGTTCGGAACCGTGATTTTAAAAAGGCGATTAAATGGATAATTTTCATGATATTTAGTGTCACTTAGATTAGAATACATGTATAAAATTGTTTTAAGGACATTTTGACAAAAACAATTATTTAAATACAATATTTTGCAAAAAAGCTTAGAATAATCTTTTTTCAAAATGTGCTCCTTTTGTGAAAAATGCTTCTATTATAATAATATTTTGCCTGTATATAGCTCAGACCTCTGTACAGAGGCTCAACTATGATTTTCGAAACATTCACATTATTTTCAGAGTTGCAACCCATTGAAATAATTATCGGCGTTTTTTTCTTAAAATTTCTCCCCTCTGTTGACGTAAAACATGGATAAACCCACTTCTAAGTTATATATTTCAAAAATTCTAGTTGAGCCTCTGTACAGAGGTCTGAGCTATATACAGGCAAAATATTATTATATTTGAAGCATTTTTCACAAAAGGAGAATATTTTGAAAATGGGTCATTCTATGTTCATTTTTTGTCAAAATATTGTACTTAAATAATTTTTGTAATACTATTCTTAAAACAATTTTATATACATTTTCTAATCTAAGTGACGCTAAATATCATAAATGTTATCCATTTATATACTTTTGCAAAATCACGGTTCCGAACATAGCCGGATACCTTAAAGAAGTTAAACTAAGTGTTAATTAAGTTTTTGAGATAAACAATCTCATTGAATGTAATCTTTACATACCTTTTTTAACATAGCCACTAAAATAATCTATTTCACTATTAGTAGTAACAAAAATATAATTGCAAGCAAATCTTTATGTTTAACTAAGAGAAATATTTAAAATATTTATAACTATTTTAAAAGAAGACTAGGGATTAGGAAGGTAGCCCTCCGTCCGCCTAACGGTAGACCAGCCCCCTCATTATACAAACTATACAACTGTTCATACTCATTGCTCAAATTGTAAAACTGTAATAGACATGTATTTCAAATTTTTAGCAGCCAGTTAAAAAACTCAATTACTTCTGCTTCTACTCTCAAGTTTTTTTTTAAATAAATTTATCGCAGCATCACAAAAATTTTTATATAGAGAGAGGTATAAAATTGTCCCCCATGTCTGCATGTGTGTGTAGTGTGCTCTGTAGCCGAGCGTGAGTATTTATACTAACCCATTCTTTATAAAAACTATTCATTATTTTTCTTTTTTAAAAATAGACTAACTGTATTTTTTTTTCTGATGCTTCCTCTTTTTTCATGCCAAAACGAGGAAATATAGTTTAATTTCTAACATATTTCTTTTATAAATATTAAAAGTTGTGTGACATATATTGTGCAATACTTTCTCCTCATAACAGATTTATACGTTACAAACTAATTTTTTATAAAAAGCCCTTTTTTTTCACTTACAAGTAAAAGCTTAAAATCATTACTAACTTAGCTTGAAGTTCATTCATAAAGTATTGGGAGATTTATAGAAAAAAAGGCCAATGTTTGCTTAAATCCTTTTCAATTCTAAATTTCAACTTTTTGTTACTTTGTAGGGAATACTGTAGCCAATGAAATTTGAAATTTAAAACAAAGTATAATTAAAGTTTTTAGAATCATAAATAGCAAACATAAATAAGAATATTTGACTCGATGTTTTTTTAAGATAAAATTTAAAAGGGCCCAGGGAAAAAGATAAAACGCTTAAAACTAAAGTCTTTAAACCATAAAAAACCCCTTTTACAGTCCATAAAGGGGTTTGCATCATCGCCTTTTCCCTTTTAAAGGGTTTTCTTTCCCACACACACAAACATATAATGGAATAAATATTTTTTTCATAAAAGCCTTCTAGAGATAGAGATTTTTATTACACTATTCTAAAATCTTTTTTGAAAATTATTTTGTTACAATCCCAAATAGTTTATTTGAATTGTTTACGCATAAATGTAGCTGACAAAAGGAATAATTTTAAGTATATGAGAACAAATTTTTGAATCATTTTAATGGAATTTCTTTATGTTCCTATTTTGAAAATGAAACAATCTCACCATTAGTTTGGTTACTTGATTCATTTTAATAAAAACAATTTTTGTGACATTTAATATCAAAACGAAATGAAGAAAAGGAGTTATTTTTGCAATAAAACTGAAAATGATTTGATTTATATTATTTGACTCTATCATATTAAATTATATTAATTTTAAAATTTCCTGTTCCGGTGTTGTAAATATCGAAAATACTACTATTACTATTGTTGAATGAAAATTGTAAAACTATTTGTAAGTTCTTTAGTTGTTTTTTAAAATTTTTTTTGTTGTCCCCAGTTATATATATATATATATATATATATATTGTGTGTGTTTTTATTTAAAAAATTTTTAATTTCATCCCAAACAACATTTTAATTTCAAAGGTCCTTAAATTACCCCCTTAGGCCCCTCCTTTAAAAAATTAATTTTTATCTACCCCCAACTGGAATAACCAAAGGGATCTCTTAAAAATTAACAGCTCTGGGGAAAATTTTAAAATAAAAATTTCATCGTACGTATCTTTTCCCAAAACCAAAACTCCTCTTGTCTTCGTCATGTAGTACACAGCTAGTTTTTGCTTTTGAATTCCTTATTGTGTCGTCCATGTGTGTAATTTGTAGTAAAAATTTGGGTTACTCGTCCTCAAAAGATGATTCCCCCATCAGTGGGGACACAGGGGGTCCTCGGATCCAACCCACCCAATCCTCGATTTTTTTTTTGATTCCTTATAATCCCTTGTATATAATTAAAATTTTTTAAGTGTTTATTATTAATAAAATTAAATTTTTTAAATCACTGCTAATTATTTATTAAATTAATTTTTACTTTTTTGTTTCCGTAAACCAACAAAATCAAAAGAATATGTTGGGGGGGAATTGGGCATGATCGGCGTGGACTTTCAACCCTGGCCCCCCCCTTGAAATATTTCTTTGCTCCACTGTTCCTCATCAACCCAACACCCTTCCTTTTTTCCCTATAAAACGCACTTCTATTCTCGGTCAAATGATTTATAGTTATTTAAAAGAAATCCACACATACATATCGCCCTATCTCCATATATGTTTTTGGGGGGTGGGGTTTTTTTTTTTATTCGCACTCTAAAAAAAAAGGGGGTTTTGGGTGTGTGGACCAAAATTGTTACAAAAGGAAAGGACGACATATGAGTTGGCAAACCTCTCTAAACTTCCACTCATGAAAACGGGAGAACTTTCAGCTTCTATAGATTTAATATGCCCCCTCAATATATAGAAGCTCGTGCCCGGGACTCGAACCCCCGTGGGTCGGGAACCTGGTCACGGTTCCAGTGCCCCCAACTTCTACCGCGTCACGCTCACCCCCCCAAAACATACCCCGCTCACACACCCCCAAAAAGGTATATGAGGGGGTGTTATAACCCTTTCATAAAACGCCAACATATTAATTGAAAAAGAATTATTTTCCCAAATTAAAAGGAAATAAAAAAAAATTAAGTCAATTCCCCAGATCAACTTTTAAAATTTTTTATTTTGTTACTTTTTTTTAAATAGTTACAATTAATATAAATATTTTTATACATGAAGAATCACAACATTGTGGAATTAATTTTTTTTAATTATCATTAAAGAATTTTTGGTCATCCCAAAAAAATCGATATAAAATTTCAGTTCAACGAATGCTTTAAAACGTGGGAAAAAAATTTTAAAAATTTTTGATAAAGTCGCCAAAAGGGTTTCTAAATCACCAAAAAAAAATGCCAACGTGGTGTATTTGAATTCTTTAAATAATTGTTTTTCGATTAAATTTTTTTTAATTTTAATTAAAAACTGTATTGTCCTCCACAGAAACCCGAAATTTTTTTAAAGGGGGTCCCGGGGGTTTAAAAATTCACCATTCTTTATAAGCTATTTTTGATTTTGTCGATTTTCGGAACAAAGACAGTAAAAAAATAATTTTTGAATAAATAATTGGGATTAATTAAAAAAAAATAACCAATAACAAATATTTAATTAAAATTTTTTTATTATATACTTAGAATTATAACCAAAGGAAAAAAACAAAAGGGTTTGGGGTGGAACTTTTTTGGGGCCACTGGGCCCCCAAAATAATCATGAATAAAATTTCAGCTCAATGGAGTGCTTTAAAAAGTATTTTATTAAAAATTGAAAATTCCACCAAGATAAATAAATAAATATATAGAGAGTGTGAGGTAATAGTGTGTGTAGGAATTGAAAAAGATTTACTTAAACAAAAGAAGGAAATTCAGTTTCGAAAATTGAAATACAAAATATTGAATGCACAAAAATTCTAGATGGAGAGACGTAAGACTTTTCTTGAATTTTCAAAGTACAAATTTAAAAATGTTGCTCATTTTATTGCAATAATTATCCGAAGACAGAAAAAATGAAAAGAATTTCTTTAAAG